>WHVE01000649.1:0-76159 GCA_015178995.1 Trichophaea hybrida | reverse complement strand
GTTGCTCCCTGCTTTTCCAGCGACGTTGCAGGGAAAACAATCTCAGAAAGTGCATCTGATACGGAGGTTATGAAAACGATTCGGGCACTGATTGAATTTTCTTTACTAGCCAGCCAGCGAACGCACTCGGATATCTCGTTGAAATATCTCAACGAAGCTCTCGAAAGCTTTTACAAGTGCAAACAAATCTTCACTCCTCAACATGCTACTGAGGCTCGGACAAGGCGTTTAGAAAGCGACTTCCAAGCGCAGGCAGCAAAACTTAAAGAGGTGGCGATGGAGAAGATAGAGAGAGAGCTTCATAGGGAGATTTATGGTATCACAACTGGGCAGCGGAGAACTTTTGAGGTGCACCTGAAAGAAGACAAGCTGTGCGCCACTACCTGGAATGCAGAGGAGCGGGCGACAACAATGGTACGACTCGAAGCAGAGCTCTACGGAGCGTCCACAGACCAGCTTGCCCGGTTTGGCCAGTTGTTTAAAGAAGCTCAGGACCGCCTGGAACTCAAGCTGCGTCCCGAAGCTAGCCGTGGACCGACCAGCAAGTTTGCTCGAGAACTTGAACGAGAACGACACGCCATCATGACTGCCGTGTTCGGTGCATCGAAGGTCACTGTCGCTGCAAAGCGGGAGTTCGAGCGGCGCCTGTTGGAAGCTGAGAAAGCAGCAACACATTGGTCAGAGGAGCGCCAACAAGAGGTTGCCCGGTGTCTGGAGATAGAGGTTTACGGGGCAAGCCATTCAGCTGAAGCTGCATTTCGTCACGCCATGACGGAGAAGCGCCTGAAGTATGATCAGGAATGGGACTCAAGGCAAGGTCCGAATTTACGGAAGCAGCTAACGCTGCAATTCTATCACTTCGGAAAACCTAAAATGCACCTCCTCTGTCATTACCGTGAGTTCATCACCAGGATGGGTGCTCCTGATAATTTTTCAACCGAGATCTCAGAGCTCTTGCACATTTCGAACGTCAAAGAAACGTACCGTGCCAGCAATGGGGTCAACTTCATGCTACAGCTTCTTCAGCACAATGATCGCTACACCGCGATGGACAACATGGAACACACTCTTCGGTGGCTTGCTTTGTACGGATGGTATGTCGAGGAGAGTGCAGTAGTCCTTAACATGATGACGGGTCGAGAGAAACGGCAAATGACCAGGTGCGCCCGGCAGAAAAGGATCCTTGCCGGCGAATCTGAACCTTTGATTCGACCCAGTACACAACCTCTGCGGCAGTTTAAACTTTCCACTATTTGTGCATGTTCACAGTCTTTCAAGCGGATATCACTAGCTGAAGCAGCTGCAACCTTCAACATTCCAACATTGCCATCACTTGTCAGGCAGCATCTGCATGAGATCTGGGGCCGTGATGCGGTCAGTGTGATCTGGGGCTACGGAAATGAGTTCAAGGAAGACGTAACCTTACAACCTCACAATAAGGTCGCTTTCTACACGCCATAATTTCATAACCCTCAGCAGATGAACCGGATCCTGCTCGACTGCAGCGTTGAGGGTACGCCAGATGGTGAGACGCACAGGCGGCCACCACAGGTGCTATGGGTGCGCGTGGGCGAAAATACGGATCATGGACTCTGCGGGCGCCGCGCCACATTTCCCATTCTATACTTCACCTTTTCACCACCGACCAGGACCTCGCTGGTAAGTGGGATGATTGCGAGGACTGGCGGCCGGCTGTTGCAGCAGCACCCTAATTTCCTTTCATCCCTTCAAGCCTGGGTTGATAGACCATCACTGCTGGAGTCGGCCGTTGTTGTCGGTACACATTTCGAGCATCGTTTAGGGCACCCTCAAGAAGTGGATGGGTTCGTCAGAGTGGTAAAGGAATCAACATCACATGTTATTGCCATGGAGAAAATTGAAGGGCCGTGCCACTTGGTCCCAGAGATCTGGGCAGCGACAGGGAACGGTTTGGTATGGATTGTAAATAATCAAGTGGATTTGGATACGTACTGGGATGTATATTAAGACAAAACACATATGGACGAAAGGTTTGGAGCCATCTCTGCGATTTATCCAAACGAATGAGAGGAGTCTCACGCAGGGGGCGGCTTGAAATCCAGCTGGTGAATATAGACAATATATTAGTGTAATGAGATCTAAAGATGTCTATTTATACAAATCTCTCGTGACGATGCTTGAAGTAGCAGCGATGAATTGACAGCATGATCTATGAATAGAGTCACATATGATTCCAATTGGCAGTGAGGGCTGCGGAGCGTCAGGGAGGCACGCGGAGCAGAGTACGCGAAGGAGCAAGTTTGTGGACCTCCCAGGAAGTGGTAGGAACGCTGTGAGATGCTCCTGTGCGATTGTGGAAAGTTCACAGGTGCACCGGGAGCTGCCTGGAGCGCGTCGGAGCATAGTAAAATGATACGGGAGGGTTTGGGAGCCTCCCAAGCCCCAAGGAGGATCCCGGAAGGTGGGTGCCAGGCCAGGGAGGAAATTGCATTTTCCTGATGTAAGTATGGATTGTGTGGTGGGATTACCAGAAAGCGAGGGATACAATGCTATATGGGTAGTAGTGGATAGACTGTCGAAAATGAAGCACTTAGTACCATGTCGAGACGATACAGACGGAAGGAAACTAGGCGAAATGTTTATACGAGAAGTGCTCAAGTTATACAGCTTACCGGACACTGTAGTATCAGACAGAGGACATCAATTCGCTTCGCAGTTCTGGAGACATATCTGTGAAAGACTGGGAATCAAACGAAAGCTTTCAACCGCATTTCATCCACAAACCGATGGCCAAATGGAACGAATGAACGCCATTATGGAACCGTATCTGAGGGCCTTTGTCAATTATCAACAGAACGACTGGACACAGTGGCTACTGATGGCAGAATCCGCATCGAACAATCACGCCTCGGAAACAACAGGATGCTCACCATTCTTTGGCAATTACGGATTTCATCCAAGAATGACCTTCAGTCAACATCCGATTCAGAATGGAAATGATATCAGGGAAGTAAACGCAAATACCCTCACCCAGAAAATGAACGATATCTTCCAACAGATGAAGGCTGAAATGACTCGAGCACAAGATATTCAAGCGGAACAAGCGGACAAGCATCGACGAGAGGGAGTGCAGATGAAGGTTGGCAATCGAGTCTGGATGGACCCAAGGAACATTACAACACAACGACCCAGCAAGAAGTTAGATTGGAAACGCTTGGGACCCTACGAGATTACGGAGGTTATCAGCCCATGGGTCTATCGGTTACAGTTACCCAAGGACCTTCACATCCATCCAGTACAACCAATCTCCCGCCTGGTCAAAGTGTCGGAAGATCCATTGCCAGGGCAAATTGAATACGCACCTCCGGCAGTTATTGTGGACGGAGAAGAAGAATACGAAGTGGAACGTATCGACGATTCGAGAATATTTCGACGACAACTGCAGTATCTGGTCAAATGGAATGGCTACGACAAACGGGGCTGGGAATCAGCAGTTAATGTGGACGGGCTTCAAGCAATCGATATATTTCACGAAAATCAACCTGGCAAACCCGGATCAACAGCCTTGTAGGAACTCGGCTTATGGGAGGGGGAGCTACTGTCACAGTTGTGTCGAGTGAGGATCGGAGGAATAGTGATGATCGATGGAGCGGATATGGGGAATACAGATCTCAGGCAAGGAATCAGATTTTGAAGGAAGGAATCAGGTTTTGAAGGAAGGAATCAGGTTTTGAAAGAAGGAATCAGGTTTTGTTGATTGCGTTGTAAATATGGCGTGATGATGATGAGGTGGTTTATGGAATAAAGGGGCTGCATACATAGTAGGGTGAGGTTTGGATGTATTTCGGAATGAGTGAGTTAAGATGCCAACGGTCGCGTTAGCTGTATATAAGGACGATGGATTTGCGGAGGATAGGTTTGTTTTTCACTCATTCTCTAGTCTACAAAACAATCAATTGCTTCGGCACCAACCTTTGTTCACTTCTGTGATTGCGGATTGCGAGTCTCTAGCTTGTTATGCAGTAACCGCAATCACTGCACCCTCACGTTTGGTTTTTATAACCCCTAGAACCCCGAGCCTTGAACCCCTTGAAACATTGCTTTCGTGAATTTGGCATGCTTATCTTTGGCTAGTGCCTTGGTGAATATGTCGTCCACATTTTCGTTCGTATGGATGTAGGAGTAGTCAATTATCTTGCGATTATTGAGATCTCGACTGTTGTGGTAGCAGACGTCTATATGCTTTGTCCAAGCTTTGATTATTCCAGTAGTGATGTGAGTGAGAGCGCCCTGGTTGTCGCAGTGAATTGGTAATGGTGCAGTTATGGTGGAATTGTTGGTGTTATTGCTGGCGTCATTGCCGTGGATATCCTTTTGGAGTTGGAGTAACCATTTGGCTTCTTTGGAGGCTTCCAAACAGGTGATGTATTTGGCTTTGAGAGTTGACATGGCGATTAGATCTCGTTTTCGAGATTGCCAAGAGATGGTACCACTGCTGGTAAGGAAGATGTGCCCGCCTTGACACTTGCGGTCTGCACTGTAGTTGGCCCAATCAGAGTCCATGTATCCAGTGACTTGATCTTTGTTACCATTGAAGTGTAGTCGAAAATTGGCAGTGTTTTTGAAATATTGGAGGACTCTCTTGGCAGCGATCATATGGCTGGTGTATGGGCGCGAATTGTACCGGCAGAGAGTGGCGACTGCAAACGATATGTCAGGCCGAGTTGCAAGGGCTGCATACATTAGTGATCCAACGATCGCTTGGTACTCTTTGATGTCTTCCAGTTCTTTCTTCCGCCGATCCTTGGCCAAGTCAAGCTTCTCATTACGATCCATTGGAGTCATTGCACCATGAGCGTTCTGCATGTCGAATCGCTTTAGTATGGTGTTTATTAAGGTCTTCTGACCAAGGCTCATGCTGGTACTGTCACGGTGTATTTCGATGCCGAGGAATTGTCGTGCTGGGCCGAGGTCCGTGATCTTATATTTCTCTGATAGCTTTGCCTTGACCTCAATCGTGGCTTTGGTTCCCGCTTCCATGCATGAATACAACATTGAGATGTTGTTGACATATAGAAGTTAGATGATACCGTCACCGCGAATATAAAGGTTAGGGTCAGCAATTGATTGTACAAATCCCAGAGAGAGTAGAAAAGCATTGATATCTTGATGCCATAGTCACGGTGCCTGCGTGAGGCCATAGAGTGCTTTCTTTAGTCTGACGACGATTGTTGGTGTATGGATTCTTTCTTGCCAGCCTTTGGGCAGTGTCATGTAGATGCTATCGCCGTCCACCTCTGGGTTGAGAAATGCAGTGACTACATCCAAATGATCGATATTCCATCCACGTCTCCCAACTAGAGAGATGAAATACCAAACAGTAGTTAGCTTGCCAACTGGAGCATAAGTCTCACCGAAATCAGTTTGTTGTAACAACGGGTGCTTCACTCCAGGTTTACCGAGTCAAAGTAGTATCCGTACTTAATTCGGGACTTGCTTCAAAAGTACGTTAGGAGGTTCACTTGGGATGTGAAATCACTAAAAGATTCCGAACGAAAAGCATAGCTTTTCAATACATATATTGTTAAGACTTGTTCTCCTCGCTCAGAAGATTGATTGTATCTTTCTATCCTCGAAGAACCCAAGGTCTTTATACCTTCGTCTTCGCTTCTAACAATTACTTCTATCTACGCTTATCTCTACAGCTCCAGCACCATAACCATCTTCCAACCAATGCCCGCTCATTTCGCAAATACCGCAGTCCTCCATCGCTCGATCCTCAATCGTCTTTATCGTCATTAGATTATAATCAGACCATCGGTATTCTTTATGACATCAAGCTCGCGGACCTGTGCCTTCGGACCAGTGGTATCCTTTCGATCTAATGACCTCCAGACGAATAGGCCTCTTTCGATAGAGAGCAGCTTTGCTGTTTTGATTCGGCACGTATTCATAGGCCTCTGGCAGTTGTCGGCTTTTGGCTGGCATCATTCAGCTATTTGCCGGCTGTCTGTTTGTTGTCGGCGATGGAGAGCAGAAGTGACCACGGCCATTAACTAGCCATCGTAGCTTTATCGATGGTGTGGGTGTTCGTTTGGCAGCCATCCGAAAAGATTGGCTCTGGTATCCGAGACAAGTAATAGCCGATGACGTCGTATCAGAGAAATCGCAGGTGATCGTACGTGACCCCACTGCAAACTTGCTAGGTATAACATTTGTTCATAGCCTTGAATTACTAGGAGTGCCTTGTATCGTACTGATCCGTCTGGATTGTGTTTTGTTTTAAAGACCCACTTACAACCAATCGGCTTCGTTTGTAATTGCCTTGCTTCTCAAGAGCTTATCTTGGTAAAGGTATTGTTAAGCAGGATGGACGTTGATTCCTCGTTCATGGCCTGTCCCCCGTTATCCCGTTCAGGGCTTTCCATAGCCTCAGAGTATGTAACTGGGTCTCCATTGATTGAGGTCGATGCTAGCGCTTTTGCCATGATAAGTAAGGCATTTGCTGAGATCTTGACCTGACTTCTGATAATATGACTTGTGGTTGGCTGTGACTGCTTATGTTTTGACTTCCTGGTCATGGCTGCTGCTTGGTACCTCGCAGTTTGTACAATTCGACAAAGATGTCAATTGTCTGTAACGGTTTCTCTTGACTGTTCGAGAAAGTCTGCATCCTCGTCAGGAGCCTCATGATGACTTGTATTTGAGCTCGAACCTGTTCGTGCAGGGAGCTTTCAATGCTGAGGAGCATCAGAGTTTTCATCAGTACGACCATCAGCACCACTTCCGCAGCCTTCATTCGTTCCACTGATATCTGCGGTGTGGCCATGGAGAAGGCCATCTCCACCCGATCAGTCATTTTGTACTCGAAGAAGGCCATTTCCGTTATCAATTTCTTTGATGTGTTCCGTTTCTTGAGAGAGCTTGAAAATGTCATTTTCGTTTCCTTGTAGACATGCAACATGAGCATTGTGATTTTCATTGAAGATGACTTCCGACTGTGCTTTGACTGCCTTGAATTCGGGGTCGCATATCCTCCAGACAGTAGTCGAATTATGAGTGTATCCAACCATCATACAGGGCTTTGATTTCAGACTGAATTTGCCTCGGCATTGTAATTCAGGAATGAGTCGGCTGACATAGCATCCGAATCGCCGTAAGTGTTCTAGAGGAGCCTTGTATAATATCTTACTACTGTCATCATTATGGGTAGGCTTGCCAAATACATGCAGCATTTCAAATGGTGTTTCGTATGGTGCTTTATATCCATCGCGGTCGTCTCACTTTGTTAGACTATTGTTTGGAGATCTTTGATGGAGGAAGACTGCTGTGTTGACTGCTTCTCCCCAGAATTCGATGGGTGCTTGAGAGTTGATTATCATTGTGCAGGCTTTCTCTGTGATCATCTGGATCATTCACTTGGTGACACCATTTTTATGGTGAGCATAAGGAGGACATGGTTCGTATGTAATGCCATGCACTGCGAGTACCAATCGGAATGTGTTGTTGTAATATTCTCTATACCCATTGTCGCATTGGAATCGCTTGATTTTGTAGCCCAGGGCATTGACACGGGCCTGGAATGACTGGTACGCGGCTGTGCAAGGCTCTACTTTCTTGTTTGGAAGCACCCAAACGGATGTATACCGTGTGTAGTCGTCAATGAATAATATATAGTATTTGTGGCCTCCAGACAATTCAGTAGCGAAGGGACCACAGACGTCAGAGTGAACCAGTTCGAATGGCTTTGTTGCCCGCCAGACTTTGACTTTGATGAACTTTTATTTGTGCTTGGCCTGGACGTATACTGTGCACATCGATTTGTCGTGGGTGTATTCATCAATTAGTGATTTTATGGCAGTCAGATGTATATGGGCTAGGTGTCGGTGCCATGTTCTTGATTCTGCGATAGAGAGAGGCTTTCGGGTGGACTTTGAGGTGGACTTGGCGAGCATGGCGGAGGAGGCGACTTCTTGAGTGATTTCTCTCTTTCCCTTTCCGTCTTTCTTGGATGCCGATGTTGTGGGTGCTGCTGCTGTGAGCGCACTTACTGGAGTTATGATGTAGACGCCTCTGACACAATTTCCAGTGATAATGAATGGTGATGTTGATATCGATATGGAGCATTTACCGCTTCCAAAAGTGGCCATATTTCCAGCCAAATCTAGTTGGTTGATAGAGAGGTGAGAGAGTTGAAACGTAGGAGTGTAGAGGGCATCGATTTGATAGCCCTCGACAGTGACAGCCCCGTGGTGGGTTGCCATTACTGTATTGTTATCTCCAAGTTCGGTAAGCATGGGAGAAGGAAGTTTCTTAAAAGTTTTGAAGCTGGTGCGGTCATTGCACATATGATGAGAGGCTCCCAAATCAATGACCCACATCGTTGGAGCAGTGGCGGTAAGTACAGTTGCACGATCGGCTAGTCAGAGAAGATCGCGATCACTGGCTGTTGCAAGAGCTGCTGTAGCTTTAGCTTTCTTAACTTTAGTGTACTGTTCCTGTAAACATTTGAAGTGAATGCAATCAGTCTTGAAGTGACCAGGAACACCACATTGGAAGCATGTCCACTCATCCTTTCCTTTTCCTTTTTCTTTTCCTTCTCCAGAGTTGCTGTTTCCACTTTGAACAGATTTTCTCCTTCTGCAGTCTTCCGTTGTATGGCTGTCTAGTTTGCAGTAGCTGCACTTGTATTTGTGTCCGTCCCCTCATCCTCCACGTCCGTATCCACCATGGCCATGGCTGCGATAGCTGCCGCATTGGGTATAGAGGGCCGAACCTGTAGCTGCATCACCAATTTCCTTAGCAAGTGCATCCCGTTCGGCTTTTTCTTCAAGAGCAGTCATAACATGCTGGGCTGCGGGAGCCAGGATCTGTTGTTCGAGGATCTGGACAGTCATTTTGTATTCGGATGGCATGGTGGTGAAGATGTGGTTTTTCATGGTTTCTTCGGATATTTATTCGGTGGTGCCAATCAGTTTCTTCCGAAAGGCAAGCAGTCTAGTGAAGTACTGGGTTATCTTTTTGTCGGTTAAGGGCTTTGATGCCGCAAATTTGTGTACGATCTGTGTCCGTCCGACTTGTGTTGCAGTATTATCGAATTGATGCTGAAGGGTTTCCCACATTTCAACTGGATCGTCAATGTCATCAATAATAGGGAGAAGATCATTGGAACACCCAGTATAGATGAGGGACATTGCTTCATCGGCTCTCTCATGCCAATTTTGTTATAGAGGGTGGAGAGTGACTCCTTGTTCTGCTGGGAGTAGTTCGATTCCAGTGACAATGTCATAGGCTTTCTTTGTAATGAGGATGCGGCGCATTTTCTGTTTCCAGATGGGGTAGTTATCGTGAGTCAATTTCTCAACGAATCCTTGGTCTGTTCTAATATTGGTGGTCATTGTGATGATGGAGGAATTACGATGGTGTTGAGTTTTAGCTCTGTTGAAGCGGGTGTTGCTGTGGCAATGACCAAGGATGGTTGTGTGAGGGTTAGAGTTGTGGAGGCTCTTAAGATCGTGAAATAAGAATAGAAGTGAATGGTAATAGTAATCTTTAGATGGTAGCGGGCACCGGGCTCATAATCTGTTGAATAGTTGATTGATTGTATCTAAAACTATGCTGAATCTATGGTCTATATAGAGCCTGTCATACAGTCTAGAACTCTCGTGATTATGCACCACTGCATATCCTCGTATTCTCATACACATTTCATGATCATACAAGATCTCGTACAAGCCATTAACCTCATCCAAGCCATGAACCTCATACAAGGTAGGAAACACTAGACGAAACCCATATATGCAACAGCAAGCGCCCATACTGAATCGAGTGATGTATAATGAGCAACTTTATTCAATATAGCAAAATTTGAACTAACGTGTATTAGTGCCTAAAGTTTACTGAGGGATAACCGGGTCCTAGAGTACACGGGCTATTGTTGAGATTAACTTGGTCGTCTTATATGTGTTTGTTTTGTGTGCAGTCCTATTTCAAGATCCCGCAAACGGCAATTGTGTGTACGTCGCCCATGACCTTATTGTGGGATCTTGATAGACTTAAAATTCATCGCCGCCTCCTCCAGCGCACACTCAACCGGTAACCTCTCCAAACTACTCGCACCAAAGAACCCCTTAACCCCCTTCGTCCTACTCAACACATACTCTGCATCCTCCTTCTCCGCCACTGGTCCCCCATGAACCAACACAATGACCTCTTCCAACCCCTCTCTCACCACCGCCCTAGCCGCATCCGCAATCTCTTGCACAATCCTCACACTCTCCTCCAGCGTCACAGCAGTAGTAGCACCAATACTCCCCTTCGTCGTCAACCCCAAATGAACAACCACCACATCCGCCCCAGCCTCCGCCATCTTCACAGCCTCAGAAACATTAAACACATACGGGCACGTCAGCAACCCCTGTCTATGCGCTTCCTTGATCATCTCAACCTCCAACCCATACCCCATCCCCGTTTCTTCAAGGTTCATGCGGAAATTCCCATCATACAATCCAACAGTAGGGAAGTTCTGCACCCCGCAGAAGCCAAGTTCTTTCAGCTGCTTGAGGAACGACGGGATGTGACGGAATGGGTCGGTCCCGCAGACCCCAGCAAGAACGGGCGTGTGAGAAACGATCGGGAGGATTTCGGAGGCCATGGAGAGGAGGATTGCGTTGGCGTCGCCGTAGGGGAGGAGGCCGGCGAGGGAGCCACGGCCAGCCATACGGAATCGTCCGCTGTTGTAGAGAATTAGGAGGTCGGTACCGCCGGCTTCGAGGCACTTGGCGGAGAGTCCGATTCCTGAGTGGGTTAGTTGAAGGAGGGAGGGGGAGGAGGGAGGGTACCGGCGCCGGCACCCAGGATGCATTTTCCGGTAGAGATTGTGGCGTGCAGACGGGCGAGGGCTTCGGTGCGGTTTGTGGGACGTGGCATTGTGGCGTTTGTTTTTGTGGTGGCCGTGGGTTTGGTGGAGATGTTGGTTTAAGGTGGTGCGGGTAGAGGCGAGAAGGGGTGCGGTGGGGTAATGTGGGGAAAGCTTCGTCATTGTGCATTATTCAACGTCTCACAGCAACCCGACGATGTAACCCCATCATTCCCACCATCAACACTCCGAGACTACATCAACACACTCCTCAATGGCGACAGCTCTCGTCAAACCAACAGTCCTCATCTTCGGCACCTGCGACACAAAACTCGATCCCCTCCTTCTCCTTCGCTCCTTAATCCTTTCTCACACGCCCGCTCCCGTAGTTCTCCTCGCAGATGTAGGCCGCACCCCCGTCTCCCACCCCCTCATCGACATCCCACAATCCACCCTCCTTCCCCCAGACACCAACGTCTCCACCCTCCCCCGGAACACTCTAATCACCACCATGGCCGCCGCCCTCACCTCCCACATCCGCACCCTGCACACCGCCGGCAAAATCCACGCCACCATCTCCATCGGCGGCAGCGGGGGCACCACACTCGCCGCCACCGCCATGCGCGACGCCCTCCCCATCGGCTTCCCAAAACTGATCGTCACCACCATGGCAAGCGGGGACGTAAGCCACTACGTAGGCGACAGCGACATCACACTAATGCCATCCATCGTCGATATCGCAGGCACAAACCCATTACTCACCAAGATCCTTCGCAACGCCGCCGGTGCAATAGCAGGAATGTCATTCCTCTCCTCCTCCTCCTCCTCCTCCTCCTCCTCACCACAAAAGGAACCTAAAACCGTCGCAATAACTATGTTCGGAATCACCACCCCCGCCGTTACCTTCGCCCAGAAATTCCTCGAAGCCCGCGGGTACGAAGTGTACATATTCCACGCCACGGGCTCGGGGGGTCGGGTTATGGAGCGACTGGTCACTGAAGGTGCAATCGATGGGGTTCTCGACATCACCACGACTGAGCTTGCGGATGAGCTTTTTGGCGGGGTGTTGAGTGCTGGTCCTGACCGTCTTACTGCCGCCGGGAAAGTAGGAATCCCACAGGTTATCTCCGTCGGCGCTACAGATTGTATCAATTTTGGACCCGTGGAGACGTTGCCGGAAAAGTTCCAAGGGGAAGAGAGGAAGGTGGTGGTGCATAATCCAAGTGTGACCCTGGTGAGGACGAGTATTGAGGAGTGTGAGGTGATGGGGAAGTGTTTGGTTGAGAAGCTAAAGGGGGTGCGGGATACGGTGGTTTGGTTTCCTACCAGGGGGGTGAGTGTGTTGAGTGAGGAGGGGGGCGTGTTTTTGTGATTTTGAGGCGGATAGGAAGGTGAGGGAAGTAGTGGTTGGGAGTGGGGTGGAAACTGTGGTGGTGGAGGGGAATGTTAATGATAAAGCTTTTGCGGAGGCGATGGCGGAGAGGTTGGTTAGGATGATGGAGGGGTAAGGGTGTAGAAGGGAGGGAAAGTTTGGGTTTACTTGTAAGGATATCCATTTATTTGTGTCGTTGACTTGCGGTTATTACATTATCCCTTCCCTCGTTCTTCATGTGGCAAACTCGCGAGCCAAAACGATAAAGCCTGGGGAAGAGGGAACGCTATCCCATGGATCGTAGCGCTTATGATTGATAAAATAACCATAAGATAACCTGTCAGAATAGTCCATATTCAAAAGTTTGTGGTTAAAATAACTCAAGATTTTTTTTACAAGCAAGAAGAGCATAGGTATATTCTTGATTCAAAATCATAAGTTAATTCTGATAATGGTTGTGGAGTGGTGTTGGGTATTGTCAGTGTTAATTTTCATAGAGTGTCGTTGCCATGCAAATTTGTATAGGGATCTTAACTGTTTCACCATTGTTACACCTCACCATCGAAACACCATTTAGAACGTCATCAATTTGGAGTCATCAACAATCACTTGATCACCATATCGCCTGATTGGGATGTCGTGCCTAATCACTTGGGCTGCTGATTCACCTTATTGGAACATCACTGGATGTCATTCATTCGTTTATCCTCATTAGTTAAATGAGATGAGAATCACTGTGATTAACCTGGCATTTTAATGACGTTTCAATCATGAAGTGTAACAAGGAGGATGGAAACTCCTTTGCTAGGACAAGCAGGACCAGTTCCAGTGTGGACTAGGAAAGAGTGATCCTGAGGTATGGTGGGGGGTATATACTTTATGCCATGCGCGGGGATGTAAGGAAATTGGATTTCCTTTTTTGCTTAACGTTTGTTCACTGACGTCGCATCGAGTGATACATCACGAAAAACGGACTCGAGTTAGGCGTAGTTTGATAATCCCTAAACGCACAAAGACCAATGTGATAGTTTGAAAAGAATGCGCGTTTCGAAACTAACTTTTCGCTTGAGCGTTTAGGCGTTTGGAGTCCAAGTCCGCGCAAAAGTCATTGGACATTTGGACGGTTGGCCGCATGGCCGCTTGGTTGTGGCTACATGAGTGCATAGACAGCGACACACACCTTCAACAACACTCCTCACCGCCTGGTTTGCCAAGACCTCCCCTCTTTTGGGCGGGGTCGCAGTTTTACTTTGGCTTCATCCTGTGTGTCCACTCCCTTTCATTCTTTTGAAAAGTGTATCTCGTCTTTTATATCGCTCGATTCCACTTAGCATCGACACTGACTGGTAGTCCCCTTCTGGGTCTTTTTGGTTGTTTTACGCTAGTTACGACAATACGACATGCTAGCAGTTGTCCCCATGAACGTACCAACCCACTTAAACAGTGAAAATCGGCAGACACATCAAAGGCGCTGTTCACGCCCCACGGTAGGACGGTTGGGGTATTCCACTGCAATAATATTAATGAAACCCTGTGCTCCAGGCAAATGTGGTGCTGGATCCAAACAGTTACATTTTTGGGGGAGGATGAGAATATGGTACGGTGGGTTAATTAATGTGGAAGTGGGGAGGGTGTGAAAATTTTTGTTTTTGTTGTTGGGTAGTGGGTGGGGAGCTTCACTATTTAGCTGGCAGTTATGCACCCGGAGGCGGAGGAGAGTCGGTCTTTGTCATACTCTTTTAGAGTGAATACAATATGATTAAAAAAAAACAAGCGCTGACCAGCTTCCGAAGCATTAGTAAGTCTCCATGCGGCAGCATTGGCCGGCGTTCGCCATCTGGTAGACTGGTTATCGTTTAAAGCACTGGCCAGCGTCCTGAGGACAAATCGGCATGCCACGGCTTACTGACCTCTCGCCTAAGTCCATTCAGGATGTGCCTCTACCGTTATCATTATAATCATCATCACCACCCAGCACAATTCACAACAAACCTTTAACATGGCCGCAGACCCTAACTACCAAAGGAATATAACTTCAGCGGAGGCCCCAAGGACTAATTTCGTCCTATAACTTCGTCACGGGCTTAAAGAGCTAAACCCATCAAACTTTGCTGCGGACCCAAAGTCGGAAAGACCCATAACTCCAAAAGACCCATAAGTTCGGCTGCATCTCCAAATGCACCGTGTCTTTCCAACTCTGTTCCTTTTCGTGGTGGGGTTCTAACGCTTTGAATGATGTTCTAGTCCTGAGATGTAACAAAGTGGGCCCACATTCTTTCAAGATTTCGTTTAATAGAAGGATCGGCCCCCAGGATACCCCAAATAAGTATCCGGCAAAAGCTCGAGTCAAGGTTCGGGCTTTTTGGTTTTTCGACTCGACTAACGCCCATCACAAGCTGGGAGTCAACCTACGGATTTTAGAGATATCGCCTCCAGGCTCTTGCGGCCAAATAAAATTCATCTCGAGGATCGATCTTGTCCATAAAAACTTTGATATCCGTCTGGATTTGCAAAAGTTAGATTGGGGGTACGGTATGAGATCTAGAGCCTAAAGCAAGGCTGGAAGTCAAGCCATCCATCAATTCTAGACATGTTATCACCGGGCTACCGCGACTAAATAGACCTCATCTCAAGGGTCATTTTCCCTATACAAGCTCTGTAATCCGTTTGCATATGCAAAAGTTAAATGGGTATGATATAAGGTTTGAGGGTGTGAGATTCCATACCGTACCCATATCTAACTTTTCCAATTGTGCACGGATCCCGGAGTTTATATGGCTTACTTAAATGAGCTCTATTTGGTCGCGTTGACCGTATATCAATAGCTCTTGTATCCGTGAAACGGCTGCTAGCCTCAAGCAAGTGGGGCAGAATGGGCAGTCGGCTCATAGTTATTAAAGATATCGCCACCGGGACACAGCGGCCAAATAGAGCTCATTGAGGTAAGCTTTGAGGATCGTGTAGAATTGCAAAAGTTAGATGAGGGATATATATTTGCAGTGAGGAGATTTCATTAATTAAATGACAATCCCCATCTAACTTTTGCAATTCTACACGGATCTCAAAGCCTGTCACAATGATCTCTATATGGCTGCTGTGTCCCGGTGGCGATATCTTTAATATTCATTGACCGTCCGCTGCCCCCCCAAAGCCAATTCAACCCTATCACTAACTTTTGCAAATGCAGTCAGATTCCAGAGCTTGTATGAGGGAAATTACTCACCTCGATGCGCTATATTTGGTTGAGTTCATGAGTTGTGATTGTTGGTTTTTGGAGTGGTGGTGGTCGGTTAGCTTTGTTTTCGTTTTTGAGTGAGGCAATTTGTTTACGTGTCAACCGGCGAGACCAAAACTGATGTGCTTCTGGATATATCTGCAAACACAACATGCACATGCAATAAATAGGTGTTCCGACCCATACGCCAAATTTTCCCGTTGGCCAACAGGTCGGCCGATTGGCAAAGCGGTCAACCTTTTGGTCTACAGGTCAACCTATTGGCCAATGGGAAGATTTGGCATTTGGGTAAACCTACTAGCAAAGTGATCGGCCAGTGTACATATTTATTCAGCCCTGTTGACTAGTGGTGCACTTGGTCAAATAGAGGCCAGCCCAGAATAGCCGGCTGGTGGCTACCATAGTCATGCTTGTCAGTATGGCCTCTGTATAAAAATCCTCCATTGATCTGGAAGGGCCCGGAATGCTAGTAGAGGTGTGAATGTGGGAGCAGAAGTGGGAGTCAAGGTAGTCATTGTTGTAGATGAGAAAATTTCTAGTAGAGTTGGAGGCAGAAGATAGGTAGGATATTTATGGTGATGTAGAAGTTAAACAGAAGAAACACTATGGTGGTTCACTGCGCCTCCCCAACCTGCTACTTGGCACCTCGGTCAGTTGGTGTATAGGTTGACCTATTCACCAAGTTGATGAATTGGCATATCGGTCGACCTGTTGGCCAACGGGAAAATTTGGTGTATGGGTCGGAACATAGGTTTATGGAAGTGACAAAAATCTGATTTTGTGTTTTTGTGAGTTTTCAATGCGTGATATCGATACAATGTCGCATATAGGACGCATGCACTCTCGTCCTCATGGTACCTGGTGCGACTGGCCAGCTGGGTTGTCCTGTTTAATTCCAGCCTCTAGGTCTCTGTCCAGCACATAAAAGCCTTGGTCTTGCTAAATGGTTCAGAGAAGTCATTCAGCATCCGCCTACACCTTTCAAAGCCGCAGGTTCAGCCTGGCCCAACAGCAACAAGATAATCATGAGCAACCTAGGCTCGTGACGATAAAACCTGCGCAGAGTCCAGAGAATCGTCAGACCTCTGAATCCCTCAACCCGGGACAACATCAATTATTCAGCTGTTCTGGTAAGCATTCCAACCGTTGTTCATATATACCTCTAAAATGGAGTAGATTGGCAAATCCTCTGAATGTCGACGCCCTAGATTCATGATATCTTTGTTGAGGGTATTGCTGTACAAGGCATTTCGTGGACGGCGCCGAAACTAATATGAAAAGTTATTTGGAGAGGCCCCGAACTCACCGCTGTGGCTGCCCGATTTCGTAGAGATAGTCGTCTCAACAACATATTTACGTTTATGACTAATGGCGTTATTATAAGAACTAGCATGTGGATATGAAAGATATTACAGCACTTCCAGCTAAATTTAGTGGTTTGTAGCCGATGATATCATCGGCAAGAGATCCATCCACAATATGGCCACAAACAATTGCCATCATTTTAGTAATGATCTTATCCGCAGAATTGGAATTCAAGGCACACACGGGCGTACCATCTCTCTAGGCTCACCGCTCGATGAGGAATTCGCCGTCCTGCTAGGCCTAGATCCCGACAACGAGCAAACAGTGGACGAGTATGAGATCACCCTGCCACCACCTCATGACACTGTAAACCACGAGCTCTGGGAATCGAGCTTGGCGACTGCGAACGAGTTTTTGAAGTCTCAAACATTGCCTGAGATTGGACAGTTGTTGAATCTTTAGGCACAATATGAGTATGAGGAGAACAAGCTTCCGGCAGAACTCATGGAGTTGAATGAGGAGCAAGGGGAGACATAGCTGGCTCAAGAGTGGGTAAAGGAGAGAAGCTGGGCTTCTTGTGTGCATGTGGGTGCTTTTGTTTCATAGATAGTCGACGTCTCCGGGCTCAAAACCTGTGCACATGGTGCTATGCGAACTATCGCTGACCGCTTTATTCTACTTGTTTGGATTAAAAAGATGCTAGATACCATCAGCTTCTATCTAGTACTCTAGTACTTGCATCAAATTACGCATTGTTCGGCTCATGTGCACGCGAACTTTTGAAAATAGTGATTGATTTGGCCCTATTCGGACTCTGCAGCTGTAGTCAAATGGTTACGATCATTACAATATGAGATTTGTCTGCCGATGTGTCTGTGAGAGCTTTGTCAATTGCAAATCAACTAAACTTAAGCCTACCACACATTTTGCATCGGTTTCTAGAGATTTATTAGTAATGTGAAGACCTATATGCAAGTAGATCGCAGATCGAATAACGCATGATCTTGTTATCACTCGACTCCTTGGTGTGGGCTTAAGCGCCGTGTCTCCGGACTGTCAATTCAGACAGCCAAACCGCAATAGTCTACTTTGACTTTCAGATCTATAAAGACCTGAAATATAATTGAAAGATCTCAGGAAATGCACAAGTATTCTCATCCGAGTTCCTATGTGTGACTACAGTATGGTGATCAACCATTTGAACTTTTCCTGCCAGCAGTTATGGCAGATTCTGAAGTTGCCTCATCCACTACCTAGTCTTCTAATAGATATTATTATTTTGCCCTAAAGAAAAAAGCTCAAAAGTTGCTCCTATAAACCTAACAGATATAGCATTAGTCTTTAGTAAGATTATCTTCAATCTCAATCAGTAGTTTTATTGTCTCTACTATCTTAGACTACTAGAAAGTTGACTGTTGCGGTTTGACTGTCTGAATTGACTGTCCGGAGACACAGCGTGATACTCCCTACACTACTGAATCGAGTGATGCATTATGAGAGCCTTTAAGCATTATGTTTTTAAAGAACCTCTCAATATACCCTACCGGACCGAGTCCTTCCATTGTAAAGTCCTTTATTACTCCATACATCTCCAGGTGATAACCAAAAAACCTCCATTCCAAAATCCCCCGAACAAGTCAAGTCAAAACTACATATCCATCGCATCCAACATTCCCCCCATCCCCTCTCCAAACCCCTCCACACCCCCCATCATCAACTCCATCCCTGCATCCCCTTCCAGCCCCACTTCCAACCCCATCGCATCCAAATCCACATGCTGTTCCTGATGCATCGGCGGCGGTGCCCCAATCCACGGTCTCCTCCCGGCATCAACTCTCCTCGCCATCTCTCCTGCAAATTCACTCCCGTCCTCTTCAGCACCTCTTAGCGCCTCCCGCAGAGTCATCCCTCTACTTTCCTCCGGCAAGAAAACGGATAAAAACGCTGCTGCCACATCCTCCGCGACTCCAGGCGCCTGGTGGGCCACGCGGAATTTTGCAGTCTCGTTGATGATGATTTCCACGACCCTTTTTGCGCCAAGAAGTCGGTGTGCGGTGATTAATAGTCGGTGCGTGTACCCTGTTGTTTGTGGTCGCGGGCTCATTAGTTCCCCCGGAAGACTCCAGTTGAACATGGCAGTGTAGAGGTTTGCGAGTGCACTTGTAAGTCCGCCGGAGCCGGCGGTGTGTACCCAGGACTCGATTTCCTCACGTGTGGGGGAGCCGGAGCGTTTGAATGCGAGGTGGGGTTTGAGGTGGGTGAGGAGTTGCTGGGCGGTGGTGGCAACGCTAGGGGTGAGGGTTGGGCGGCGGATGAGTTCGCGGAGGACGGCGTCGAGAGGATGTGCGGAGATGGAGAGGACAGTTCTGTGAGTTTCTGCGGTTTCGGGGGCGAGGTCGTGCGCGATGACGAGGGAGGAGAGGATTTGTAGGGTTTGGTAGGGGTTGGAGTCGAGGTTGCTCCAGAGATGTTGGCTTAGCCAGCATAGGCCGGAAATGACGGATGGGAGGAGGAAGGGAGTGAGGAGGAAGGCGAATGCTTCTTTTACTGTTTCAAGGTCCAAGATCCCACGTTGGATTGCCAGAAGAGATTGGGAGAAAAGTGTGGGGACTAGACGGTAGAATTCCTGCGGGCGGCAGGACATCATTAATCCGTCAGAGATTCCCTCGCCTTCGAAGAGCTCTTTGATCCAGCCTCCCAGTTGTGCGTGATAGTCAGAAGAGTTGAGGGCTTCGATTCGTTGCGCGGTAGCGAATTGGGTTAACAGCTGGGGGACAAAGGATTCATTGTTGGCAGCATGGGAGAAGGCCAGGTCGGCGGAGGTGAAGGAATAGCGGTGAATTAATGTTAGTACGAGGAGGAGAATATAGCCAAACTCTTCGTAGACAGGTTGATATTCGCCTAGACAGGTTTATACATCAGCTACATAAAGGGAGCAAGACATGAATTACTCACCTTGATCTTCTTCGTATCTCCATGAATCGAGTAGATCACATAAAGGCTCCAGTATTTCGGCGGGCTTGATGAAAAGCAGCATGACATCTATGCTACTCGGCTTGCGGGCAAGAAAACTGCAGATATTTCTCAACGGCATTGTTTCCCGTTGTTCACACATGTTCTTCATCACCTGTTCCCGACATTTTAGTGTTATTGAATGACTGGATGGAGGACAACCTGGTACCTCAAACAATGCTCGAACAACCGCCCCAGAATTACCCTCTACTCCTTCAATCTCCTCAAGCAACCGGTCGATACGCATAGGATCAGAGAGGCACTGCGTGATTAAATCTTGGGTATCGTATCTTCCTGAGGCGGACATAGCGCCCAGCGGCAGTTCTTCCAAAATTCCTTGGATATCCTGTTCACCGATAACGCCATGCAAAGCACAAGCAAACAAAAAGTCCTGCCTCAGATCCACTGTAATATCACCAAACAACATATCTGGATTCGCACTGTTATTATTGTATGCATACGGCTCGAAAATCGAGGGTGCAATATTCATTAGCGTTGTTACGTCCGTGCGGAGGAACGTTTGTGATATCGCATAGGAAGTCAAGGACGACGGCGATATTCTGTTGAGAATGAGGGGGACCTTATTGCAAAGGAACGAGCGTAACAGGAAGAGGGTGCTTTGTGGTTCGTTCCGGACCAGCGCATTCGTAATCACGTCAATAACTGCCGTCATAAAGTCCGTCACCATCGAATTCGCGTCCTCTTTATACCGGGAGTAGAGATATGTGACGATCATCTCATCGTCAACATGTGGACGAGCACACAGCTACAGCCTACAATCAGTAACCACGAACGTCCCGAAGTTGAGTACGAGAGAGCGCCGACCAAACTCTCCAGCCATATGAACAGATGCGCTCTCGTCCACGCCACCGGCCCTATAGCCTCCGCGCCATCGCCTTCCAGTCCCATCATCATTCCATCTATCGTTTCTCCCGCAGCCTCACTTTTCAACCCCCTCCTCTGCTGTCTCGGACTCTGGCTCTGATACTGCAGCCTGAACCCCTCCAACCTACTTGCCAGGGCCGGATTCTGCACCTGAACATACTGTATAAACAGCCCCAAACAGGTCTGAAACACCAACTTCTTATCCTTCCTCCCAGGTTCACTCAACACCTTTGCCGCGCCCTCATTCATTCCCAGCGAAATAACCAGTTCCCCTAGCGCCTCGAGTCGCCACTTCGTAGACACATCCGTAACCTCTGCAATTCCCTCGGCGCCATGATCGCCCAGCATCCCCGGGTCCCAAGACACCCTCACGGCATCCATCCAATCACACATGGCCTGCACCGCCGCCCACACGTTCTCCGATGAGCGCGGCTTCTGGGTGCGTAAAACATTGACAAGAACAAGGAATACATCCTGCTCAAGGGATTCTCGACCGCGCAGTTCGTCGTTTTCATGGTGGAAGGAGCCGCTGGGTTCCAGAGAGGTAGATATGGCGGGGGCTTTCGCAGCGGAGGTCTTGAAGAGCACGACGAGGATGTTGGCGAGGGAGACGATGTCGCGCTCGACGAGGCGGCTGATGTATTGGAGGTGGAGCGGGTCGGAGGCATTGGAAGTGAGGGAGGGCTCGAGGATAGCGGAGGATAAGGCGGTTGGGGGGATAGGAGATCGTGAGAGCAGCTGGTTGAAGTAACTTTCGAACTGGGGGCGGCAGGCGGGCGTCAGTGTCTCAAGAAAGATGTAGATATAATTGTGTTCGTTACATGCGCACCTTGTCAACGGGGAGCCTCGTGAGGATAGATTTGCGGAAGAGTTTCCGGTAAGTGTCGAGAGGAAGAGCTGCTGGTCCTGGCATTTCTATACTCTTCTTGCAGAACGCGATTGCGGAAGGACGTGTCGAGGGTCGAAGCCTAGTGCCAAGCCACGGGTTTCTCCGTCATATGATGACACCGAATGACTTTAATCCTTTGTCCGAGTTTTCATCCTCCTCCTCACCACCCCAGTGACAGTCCCGTCCACACCGTTAACCATCAACATCCGAAAACTGGAGAAAAACCGACAACCTCAGCACTACTAGCTTCCGAAGCCGCAGCCACACCGTAGCAAATAGTATCCAGCCAATCTCCGTTCCTAGCGCATAGTTCACTCAACGGCGGATTTGAATTTACGCGAAAAGCCTAAACCCGCCGAAAGCACATAAACATATGCACTGCTGAGCAGGGTAGAGAGATTTGGAATCACCCAACAACCAGGACCAAAGTTTATTGGCATACATGTACGCTAATTGGCCTGCATCGTGGGTGGATAGGTTGGATGACGACGTTCCTCATCTTGCACTATGATGGATGAAGGTATTATCTCCATGAACCCAAAGATCAACACAAACTGAGCTCCACGACGACCAAGTATTATTTATTTATCCTCTTCCCCGCCTCTAGCTCTCTGCCACCGCTTGCTTCCGGGGTATATCCTTCCTCTGTTCCATCTACATTTTTCCCAGTTGTCTTCCCCCCCCACCCCAAATCCCGCACGTGCACATCCCAAAATCAAAAATCCCCAACACCACGCTGAACAAAATGCTAAATAAAAAAAAAAGAATCAAAAGAAAAGAAAAATAACAAAGACAGGACTTTTTTTCATGAAAAGCACCCCACCCAGCCAGCTCCCCCCAGCCACCGCCCCACATCTAAAAAAAAGTTAACAGACATAAGAAATGTGAGACAAAGCCTGGCAAGCAGAACAAAAACCGGTGGATCCGGATAAAGGAATAGTTCCCGTCAAAGAATTAGAAGAAAGAGAGAAAAGCAAATAACTCCAAACTTCAAAAATAAAAAATAAAAAATAGAGAAATAATAAGAAATACAACGGGTGGCTTTTATACATACAAACTCCCTCTTCAAAACCTGATATATCACATCGAAAAGATTAAAGGAAAAACACCCAGCGTGAGCCCGTCGGCTTTGAGCCAAGATCAAAAAACCCGTATCCAATGCACCGTAACAAAAGAAAAACAGAGTAAGGCGGGAGAACTCCAAAGCTGGCAAGAATTCAAATACAAAAGAGACGAATAACTCCAGTAAACCCCAAAACCACACAACAGATGCCATCCGAGACAAAAAACTCGACACAAGAGAGATGATAGGACACGAAAGATATACACCGGAAATCATGTCCCATAAGTTGGTGTACCCCCTCGACCTTAATTCGCGGGTGTTTTGAAAACATGTGCCCATGCAAAGAGATCCGTCTTAACTGAGGTAGTAGGTTCCTTCGAGGGCACCGGAGGGGGTGGAGGTGGAGCTTGAATCTCGGGGCTAGGTTTTGGAAGCTGGTTTTCTCGGGGCTCCAGTAGTAAAGATATTCTGTAAAGGTGCTGGACGTCGGCCGCTTTCGAATTGTGGATCCTATCAATCTGGTAGTCGATCCAGGCCTGCATTTCTAGTACTTCGACAATGTTGTAGGGAATCTGGAATCGTTGAAGTTCTGATATTATGCGCGCAGTCTTGACGTGCTTGTCGAAGTTTATTAATTGTTTGGTAGAACCTTCAGTGGATACAGGTCGCTTCGAAGGATTTCCAACATCAACGAATGTGAGCTACAGCAAGTCAGTGTCCGTAACCTGGTTAGGAAGGGATGTTTCTTGATATGCAACATACATCTGTGAGGTAAGTGCCGAGAAATGGGAGGCATGGGGGTACATGTCCTCGCAACCTTGCACGGAGTACGGCATGGTTCTTGGAGACATCAATCACAGAACGTAGTTGCTCCAAGACCTGCTTTGTCTTGTATGATACAAGCTCCCAGGTTTTCTTGAGTCGAACAATTGTTGAGGTATTCAGCGTGCACATAATGGCCATCAGAGAGTCGTAATTGTTGAGCTCTAGGCATCGATCCGCGATCTTAATCCAGTGCTTGATAACCACTGCACGCTTCTTGATATCCTGAACGTCCAAAATCGTCTCGGCAACAAGATGAGCCAAATCGGTGGATAGGGACGACATTCCCAACACGTTTGTTGCAATAGACCCGTTCTTCTTGGTCCATTCTTGGGCGATCAGCTCTTCGGGACGGATCGAACAGAACATCCGTGATTCCTTGAGTGTGAATTGTCGTGCCAGTTCTATCGGTTCGAAATCGAGGATACTAACAGGTAGCCCGCCAGGTGCAAGGGCAGCTTTTAGGGCATTCAACTGACCCCTAGTTATACTTGGGGCTGGGATGGGTGTCTCTGGAACACTGTAGGTAGTTGAAGATGAGGTAGCTTTTCCCATACCACAGACCAGGCGGGGAACAAGCGGTCCATCGGCAGCCGACACCTTTTCGGCAAGCTCTTGTAGTCGCTTGGCGGCCGCTGGTAATTGCTCCTTGAGCGTCGTCTCTGCAAATTCCGTGATGACTTCAAGTGCTTCACCATCGGTCATATTCTGCCAGTGAGATTCGATCCATCCCTTAAACACATTATAAACACGCAATCGGACGGGCATTGCTCCTGAATTGGCCCCTACGGCGTTGAAGCGCTCCACAAGCGCCTCAGCAAACTCCTTGGGCGTGGTGAATAACCGGAAGGTGAGGTAGAATGTAGCAACAAACACCGCATCTGGTGTGGAATCATGGACAGTCAATCGTTCAACCAATGCTGGAAGGGTGCCACCCGTGATTTGTCCATCTTTGTTGAACGTCAAGTCCTCCGCATGTGACTCTGATATGCATTCATTTCCGCTGGAGAGAGAAACCTGACTACTCCCGAGCGCCGAAAGATCGGTGCAAAGGAGCGGTGTGGATATGCTTGTAGATGAAGTTGGCTCTGGGGTCGTTGCTCTCGTAGATGTTTGTGAAAGGATGCTGAACTCAGACCCCCTGATGCTGTTCACAGAATCGGTGGCTGAGATAGATTCGGCACCAATGCTATCAGCCCGAATGCTCTTCCTGAATAGAGATTTGGCATCGACATCCTTCTTATACTCGCCTTGAGCTACCGATGGCGACACATTGGGCAACGGAGGCAAAAGAGACGTGGTGGAAGATCGCCGTGAAGCCGTAGTTCGGGGAGAGTGTACAACTTGAGAAGGTGAAGGTGGAACAATGATGGCAGAGGTTGGTTGAATACTGGTATCTACCGTCAATGGTGGAGGAGCAGGTTGATGGCGCGGCTCTTTCGGTGGCGGAGGTGGAGGAATCTTGTCGGGTGTTGGGGGTGGCGGCATCATTTCTCGGTCCATGTCATCCTGGGAGGCCGTGTCCCCCTCCTCACACACTTCCATTCCGCCACCTAGATCTTCAACTTCAACTGTCGGGGTTGTTGAATCCGTAGATATGTCAAGGCCAACGTTGAATGATCCAGCCTCCAACTCAAAGTCTCCAATTCGTTCAATCACGAACTTTGACTTTGCAACACAATCTCCAGCTCCCCGCACACACCCAGTCGCAGCCTCAACCAAACTCCACCCACCATCTGGAATCAATATTCCGTCTTCCTCTTCGTCCATGTCCTCAACGCGGTTGGAAATAGCGTCCTGTGCTGCGGAGACCAAAGACGAGATTCTCTGGTACATTGCTTCTTTTGCTGTTTCAAGAGCGTTCGCGCGGGTGTCGCGGGCGTACACGGCTTCGACAACAGCAAGAAGGTCACGAGCCGCAGCTACAGACTGTTGTTGAGAAAGTTGAAGCTGTGGGGTAAATCGAGCTTGCAGATGGATGCGACCGATGTACGATCCCAGATAAGATAGTAAGATGTCATGGGTCGTATTTAGTCGAGCCAACGCATATACCGGTGATGCGGGACGTGAAGCGGGACGTTCAGTAATTTGGTGGTTCTGTAGGTCACAACTGGTGTGCGGAGTGTGTGCATGAGGTGTGGAGGGCAAAGGATGCGACTCATTGGTGGCTAATTCATGCTCCGTTAATCGAGATCCAAAGTAACCACCGGCATTGGAGTCGGATTTCGTATGCGACGAACCCGTAACCTTAAGCGAATCGCACGGAGGCGTCGGTGGAACCGCATCATCCATGTATTCGTCTTCATTGTAACTGTCGATATATGAACTAGCGAGTTCGTACAATTCATACCATATATCTAGAAATCGGACACCGCGCAGCACAATTTTGAAGCTTCGCATTATCAATTCATCAGTGATATCGTCTCCATGCTCTGGCGAGTTCTTGTCCGACAATTTCTTGGCAGCTTTAACGAGCCCTGAGAGCTCAGCCAAAAGAATCTTGCGCGATTTTCGGATGTCATCGCTAGACCGAACATTTTGCGCTTCCCGCGTTAGGCATTCGGTTGATTCCTGTTGATGAAAATTGTTTAACTTGCCAGGAATACAATATATATATTATATCAAAATAGATCAAAAGACGTACCAATAAATGTCTAACTCCAGCCACGATGGCGGTAACCGTAATCTGATCCACAAGCACGCCTCCATCTTTCGATCCAACACGAAACTGGTCAAACAGATTCAAGCAAGCTTCTAATAGCACTCGAATGTGGGTTGTCTCGTATGCCTCGCAGTAATTTGTAGGCAGCCACCCTCTTGCACCGGAACTCAACAGCGTCCCATCTGCCCAGCCATTCGTATGCACCGAGTGTACCAATATAAGATCACCGGAATTGAATGGCAATGTTACTGTGGATGAGCCAGATATGTATGTAGGATGAAACGGATAAAAGGCCCGTAGGAAAGGGTGATACTCGGGTTGTGAATCCTGTTCTGTGAGGGATTGTTGTGATGACTGTGGCGTAAGGGGAGGTGTAATCTGTTGATGTGAGGAGGACGAATGCGAATGGGATCCAAGAGATTGGTTCCTTGAATGTGTTTGACTGTTGCGAGTTCTAGATTTTCGTGAGGTTCGTGATGCATTGCTTTGACTTCGTTTGGTCTTGTCGATCCGAAGAGGAGCGACGTAGACGCTGGGATGATCTGTTTCTTCGTCCATTGTTTACAGAGCGTCGACTTCAAAATCGACAGTTGCGCAACCAGTCATTCGTAAATCAACGAGTAGAATTGATCGGATAAGAAACTAGATGCTGCTCACACCCAAATTGTTAGATAGTGCTGCAGGAGGATCCAATTATAGGACAGGTATCCGCAGATGTATGATAACAGATACATACCACTGGTGACTGTAAGTCGACCGATAGTGATAGTATATGCGATACTCCCACCACGGAGAATCAATCTCTTACTATCCTGCGGGAGTGGTCGCAGAGAAGAACAGAAACGAGAATGAAAGTCGAATTCAGAAAGGAAGATGACGGTTGGCACCCGATTGGTGAAGAACACAGTACCTAGGTCGTCGGAGTTGCAGCCGTCAATGCGTCCTTGTGCTAGGTGTGGTAACAGCAGAGCAATGGATGGCAAAGGAGTTTTATCGAGCGGCAACGGGACCGTGCAGAACAGCGGAGAACTCGAGTTATGATATGATGATGGCCAAAGAGGTAGACACAAAGTATCAAAAGGTCAATGCCAATGTCGTGAAAATGATATGATCTCCAGGTAGTTTCAAAGCTGCTACCAGTCAAGTTGTAAATTCCAACGATCCAGCTAAGTCCAACCAAAAAAAAATACAACTTTTCGATATCCCCACAAGTGACGATTCAGTTGCACGTGGCTGTCGAGCGACGAAGGCAAAGCCAGGCCGGGAGCTGCTTCTGCAGGATGGGAATTGGGCGGCGTCAACTGTTCAATTCGAACAAAGGGTGGCGATTCTACCAGTGACCGACTCAGCAGGAAGTATAGGTGGTGGAACAGCGAGCGACAGGAGGGATCTGTCGGTATGTAAGTACCTGGGTGTTTCTGTACGTCGTATGCGTACTCTACAGTGTGGAGGTGGGCAGGTTTCGATTTACCGATGCTGTGAAAGCTAGGGTGCAGCACTTGTGTTGGTGGGTGCAGCGCACGCAGGGATGAGCTGCAGTAGCGGGTTGCAAATTGTAATATCATGGGGTTAGGCTGTATGCTATTTAGCATCACGGAACGGTGTGCACTAGATACAGCCAGCCCATGGATTCCCAAAGAGAACGCGCTGGAAAAGGGAGTCCGAGCACAACGGAACAACGTGAATCTGACCATACGCCAGTATGGACGCCAGTCAGTATGGCCCACCAGCAGAGTGGTACGTTTCCAATAGATGAAGCCCAAACGAAGCGCGGAAAAATAATCAGCGTATTCTACCTGCCTTCCCATCAGGTACTTGCTTAAGTATGCAGGTTTAAGTACTCTCTGCTTGTTTATCTTCATATCGAACGACATCCTACATCAATTTGCCTCCCCTAAACTGCCTTCTGGATCCGAACGCGTATATAATAGACAGGGTTTGAGGCGCCCGCCATCTACCGACACACGATGTTTTCTGGAGAATAACAGCGTGAAAAAAGGGAGATAGATGGATAAACCCGTCTCCATAATGATGGGGAGAAACGATGAATAAGTGAGTTCCTCAGGGATGATGGCCGCGACGAAGAATGCAACGCGTAGATAGAGAAGAAGGCTTAAACTCAACGTTAACCCGGATCAGGGGTTCAGGTTGTACAAAATGCACCCGCATGAGATGCATCCATCTCCCCACTCCACACTCTACCAGTCCTCATCCTAGCTCGAGTAACTATCGTGGCCGCCATGGAAATTGACAGATGACGATGGCTTTGTGCTTCGTCCGTTTCTTTCGCTATCGTCATCCTCACCATCATCAGGTGCTCTCGATCTTAAATACCGTCACTGTCACCATCAAATCAAACCAGCCAACCACCATCACGACAACCTTGGTTTCGACGAAAAGGCGAGGCTGCACGATACCATCCTCTCATTACATATGTACCCGTTCAATCACCCTTAGCCGTTGGATTTTCTGTACGAACTTACTTAGATGGCGCAACCACGACCGTCTTATTTATTTCGCCTGTGCTTCCACACAGTGGATACCAGCATTGATCTCGACCATTGGGAGCAATTTCAACGAAGCCCAATAGCGGTCAACAGACACTTAGTGCTGAATAACACCAACTTCTCGAACATCATGAACTCGTTGCATTGAGACGAATCGATCGCTTTGCACAAACTCGATATACAACAAAATCCATCCAACAATGTCCGTTCGAATCCCTGTGCAGTTCGGAAGGTCACTTGGTAATGAAGATGTGAGGGAGTCAGTTACAACAGGCGAAGCCAGATTCTGATGTTAACCAGGTATCCCCGTCCTTTTTTGGTCCCCCACTACCCTGCTGGTGTTGTTCAATGGCGCTGCACGCTACAACCGTTTGAGCCAAAATGCATCTCCAGTCACGTAGGCTGCAGATAACTTTCTCCAGACCAGTTGGTTGGAATCTTATTTTTTCCTTTTCACGTTTCTTCTTTAGATGCCAATTTTTCTCCTCCCTTTTGAAGAAATTACTCCGATCCGATGACGACGAAAATCGACAAAACGTTGCTTGGTGCCGGACCCTACCGAATTGACTTGTCGCGTGGAATGAAAGCCTTTCATGTGTGGAACACCCCCGCATCATTTGTTGACATACTTCCGAGAGAACCGCACCTGGGATTTTTCAGACTACCTACGCATACGGCATTCTCCTTAAGTTTGCAAATAAATCATACCATGCTTACCCCCGGCGCGTCCGGGGGTTCTACAGATAAGAGTAGCATCACTTATCAACACTTCTTCTCGCCGGGCTGGAGAATGTCTCCTCGTTAGATATCGTCGGATTTTCAGTTGCATTTGTTAAGCCAGCCTTGAGTGTAGCCATGATCTACAGTTACATCGAGTATTACGTAGGAAACGAAATGTACTTCCATATCTAGAACAGCACATCGCAATACGAAAGCACTCCTGAAGATCTCTGCGGGGCAGTTGAAAGTCAGAAAGTGCAATACTGGACTTGCCGGACGGGCACTATTGGAGCGTGAGACTTCCTCCTACAGGTTTCTATCACGCAATACTCTACATTCCACCACATTCAACTCATCCTGTCACGTTCTATGTGATGTCCTCGTTTGAAATCTAATGTCGACATGTCCCATTGAGAATGTGGGGGTTTCGTTGCTGGGCCTTCATCTTAAGATCACTGAGCAGACTGGCCGGCAGATGCAGTCCATTTTTGGCATATTCTACTCTCTTACCGGCAGTTTTCTGTATTCTCCACAGCCTGCCCGTGTTCGTCTCCAATAGTTGATATCGACAGGGTCCTGGTCAGCGCAGGATTCCCGTGTTGTCGCATCCCTGTCCCAGCTGCTGTTTTAAGCTCGAACACAACCAATGATATCATTCGTCACTTCTGACCAAAAAAAAAGAACTAAAGCTAGTACAGATGGATAGAGTGCTCTACATGGCCGCCACTGGGAAATTCCGTTCATCGTCGTCGTCGAGCTCGGACCAGGTGGGTATGCTACTGTTTACTCCAATTCTATTAATGAAGATTAAGCGTGACCACATTGCAATATAGACGGGAATGTATAACGGCATTTGAAAAACGCGGTATTCGTATACGTACCCACCCACAACTGCGGGATATTTGGGATGGAAGAAAGACACATTATTTCTGCCTCATACAACCAGGTTAAAATTTCACAACAGTAAAAATAGTTGTAGAACAATAATGCTCACTCACGTTCCAGTTTAGCTCTCCGACTGGTATCGAATTCCCATGGATCTGGGGAGAGGTCCGTGTACTATGCATACGATAAGTACTCTAACTTCTCATGGTGTCCCATATGCATTCCAATCGATCCTGATGAAGCTGGGACTTGGTATCAGATAGAACCCGAACCGACAAACGAACACTCGGTAAACCAATGCAATGCAACACCAAAGTCAATTCCCGTCCCACAGAAAAAATTTCCGCAATGCAGTTGCGTCGAAAGCCACGGGGCGTTGTCATCACATACATATATTGTGCAATTGCACTTTTTGTTTTATAATTACTCTACATACTAACGACGTCCATAAAACATTATTGGTCGGATTATCCGATTGCCCATATTCAGAACCATTTAACTCTCTGTGCCGATGTAACGATAGATCTCGGCTCCGTTCCGTCTTTTGCACGTAGGTGTGTGCTATTATTAGGATGTGAGGGCCATGTGGATCGTTGTAGTGATCTTCCCTCCCACCATCATGATCAGCCGCTCGGGAGGGGTTTTGGTTTGTAAATAGAAAGTAGGACCTGACGATGATTTACTCAATTGGGTTGGGAGTGGTGGAGGGTTTTCAATCAGACCAAGCCCGTGGGATATCTATCTTCTCATGGGTATCGAATTGATATCATTACCCGCATGTCGTCACCATTTGCCTAGGAAAAGCTTTACATAGAGGCTGAGCCTTTGTGGAACTCGTCCGAGTGGATATGTGTAAGCTTTTTTTCTTTTAAATTTGTGGCGATTTGGTATAGTACTCATGATGACGCCCAGAGCGTGATTCGAAGTGCATAGACCGCCGCCACCATCGCAGGATGCGCGGTAAAGGAGGAAGGGGCTTTTGTTCGCGTCTGCGGCTGTGCAGCCGCGAATATATCCTTACATACGTGTTGGCTTACTGTTGTGCTGCGACTCCCCCTTATATTATTACTTGCATTTTGTTCCACAGCTGCGGTACCGATTCTTACGATCTCATGCTGCATTCTTCATTACATACCCCGTGATTTTTATATTTATCTTTTATCTCTATTTCCTCCCTTACAACAACAACGGCAAGTTCTTACCTGGCGTTAGCCGGGCGAAAGAAACCGAAATCGGCAAACCAACAAGGCGTGCATCCACGTGACTCAAACCAATCGGGAGTATTTATATTTACACTTGCGAGTTCCCCCTATTTTCTATGTATGGGTCTTTTTGCTTTCTCTGTTTCATATAAGAATGCCTTGGCAAATACGCAAAAGGACAGTGGAGCGCGAATTGGCATTGGTATGTAGGTACGCGTTATGGTGGTGACATGTAACGGCGGGCCCTGGAGACTTACAATAACCCTAAACTAGCTCGGGAACGGAAAACGGATTTTGACACTACGAACGAAAGGTAGGAAAAGAAGGTAAGTGATCGTCGGTGTCGGGAAATTGGGGTGGATGCAGGGTCTGATAGTGGAGTCTATCAAGAAGTAAGTTTATGCTTGTGTTTGCCTGTCTTACTCTAGTGAAGAAGAAGTTGGAACAGGTGGAGTAGAAACACACGATGGCGATGGCAATGACGATGTTGTAAAAATACCTGAGCAGCTATGGTATGCATGTCTTTGTTTCGGGCATCCAACATGACATCCCGGAGGGCAGGCCAGAGTTATTGGTTGGTGAAACATGAAACATACCCAACGAACCATCGTGAAATGTGTGATTTCGCAAATATGTAGATCCCCCACATGATATGATAGACAATGCAACGAATAATAGAGCCCACTATCTCAACGTGTCCAGAGGGGGGAGATGTTATGTCGGGCGGGCGGCCGATCTAGATGTGGTAAGGCGTGTACGGCGATGGAGGGTAGATGGGGTAGGAGTTTTGAGAAGTTTTTGAAGAGTTTTGTGGAGGTAATAGTTTGGGAGGGGTTGTGTAATGGAATTGAATGGAGGGGTCGATGGAGCTCTGGCATGAGGTGAGCGGGTGAGGGTTTGCGAAACGGCTCGATGTTATGACGGAGGAGGCCCAGGGGGAAATCGATTGCTCTCGTGATTTTCTCGTTGTCTGGGAGGAAGATCCTAGATAAATCATCTACATACTCTAAACTTAACTGGCACATGTTTTGAAAATCCCATTGCAATCCCGGACTGGACAAATTGGGTTCATTGTGTATCAGCACTGTACTGCACATCAACTGATCTTCTGACAGCTCGGGTAGGTCAATCAAGGTCGGTTCGTAACCGAAGATCATGCATATCCCAGTTTCCATCTGCCTGAGGTACTCAATCTAGTGCTCATCACTCACTGCTCGCTACTCGGGACCTCCGTGTTGAAAAGTTGGAGTTGGATGAAACGCTGAGTTTGGTTGGCCGCGTTGGTGACTGGGATTCCCTGATCTGATCTCTGCCAGGGAACATACTTACGGTACAGCAGATGGGACGTTGACGAGACTACGAATGTACATATCTACGGGAATAATAGCATCTACTCCACCACCGTTGATCACGAATTCTCACCTATAGCCTATTCCCCTCGGGCTACGCGTACGTATACCCACCGCTAAGGATTCTAAAGTGCAATGGCCCCACGGAGCATCCGATGCTCGCAAATGTTTACTTTACCAGTCAAGGGGATCGAGGGATTGTTACACACGTGCTATCTGGTGGTTAATGTTGAGGTAGTTTTTGATATATGTTGCTAGAGAACTACGAGCTACCTCGACACAACGGAAATGACGTTCGTTTGCCTCTACTACCAACGCCAGCCGGTACGCGGTAATGCTAAAACTTGGTTCCCGGGCCTTTCTAAGGGCTTGCAAAGGATTTTTCAACGGAATTTTTAGGTGGGCTAAACTATTGTTTCGTCAGAGAAGAATCCGCCGAAAGTTTCTTGCATACGATAGTTTGAACTCTCATGTATGATATTCACCGTACTGTTGCCAACACATGGAAGTTCTGCATGCTACATAACCAGAACCCCTCCTCAAACCCGTCAAAACTCGTGGGGTACCCTCCTCTACACATACATAACCATACATTCAAGCTCAGGCGGGTAGGGTACAGTACTGTGGTTCATCCATCACTCGACCATGCTGCTCGGAGCTCAAGCCCTGTTTGTGTTTTTCCACTAAGACTTAGCTTACTTAGAAAGGGAACCCCTGGATAGCGGGGTGTCCCGAATCGCAAGTAGTATTGGCAAGCTAATTTAAGCAGGTGCACGGTTCGAAAATTGGTTTCGGAAGCTATTCTTGATTATGCCATTTGAGAGTGGTGCAGTAAATTTGCATCAATATATGCCCGAAGCCCAAACCCAATGGTTGAGACCAATGCTGTATGTACTAAATAATTGCTGATCAATAGCTATCCTCTCACTCAATTCATGCATGACAGGTTTTCAGATATGTTCGATTCCTTCACTGTTATGGCTCCAGTTATAACTCAGTACACAGAGCAAACCCTGCATGCTGGAGCCAGAAATGTAGTTTGGGATGAAGCTGGGGATTAATGTAGAGAAACTGGTGCTACTGGGTGGTCTACAGATATGCACATAGTTGTAGAGAAGCTTTAAAGTAATTGCATGTATGTTCTTGTTAATCGGTTTCCAGGCCTCCTCAACTAAAAACAAGTTACCAATATACGTACAGTCAGAAGTAGTCGAACCGTTGTGCTACAGCGAGTGAGGAGTTGTGCGCGGCGGGCGGGGATAAGGATGTGGTGTATTGGGCCATGGAGGATAAAAGCGTTGGGTAATGCGAGCTCTAATAGGTATATATTTAAGTGGAAAAGCAAATAAATAACCCAACCCGTCTTTCAATATTCTTTGAGTACAGTTTTTTTTATCGAACCCCGGTAAAGCACAGATGAACTAGAGGTGGAGGTGGATGCGGGGGCAGTTGGGGGTGCCGTGATTGTGGACGAGTGAAGTGTCGGGAATGTGTCCGCGCGCGCGCCCAGGTAGATGAGGGACACTGGCAAAAGATGGATTGCCTCTATAGGAAATTAATGTTGAGGCACGTATTCAACTCTGCCCGTAGTTGGAGTTGTGTTTGTAAACATAAAGCAGAAAGTGGCTGGTGAAACACAGCGAACAAGAAGGATGTTTATTCTACACCAACTACCTCGAAGACCAGGTTCTCGTTGTTGCGCATACATTTATGTATAACATCGAACGTGGATTCCACGAGGATAATCTGGAGCTCGGGCCTTATCATCGCTGGGGTTCCATGATAATACCCATATGAGGAAGGAACCCATATGCCATCAATATCGAATTCTACTGGGAATATCAATATGCCGTGGTTCAATTTCGATAGATGGATGGGATGGCCTGACTGTACCAATTTGCCACGAGTAAGGATTCAAAAATGACATGACATCTTACTCAACGTCCATGCCTCTCCGTACCTAGTCGTTTGGTAGATTATTGTTGCTAACGGATAAACAAACGCATTGTTAGATATATCACCATTATCCTCCGCACTGCCCTATAGCAGCAGGATAACAGTACCGTCATGTCGTCGGCGTCTACCAGCACCCTTTGGAACAAATTTCTGTGTGACTGAGGGTACTTCCAAATAATCAGTGGAGTTCTTTGATTCATGCGATGCTTGCTTAATAGCCCTCCAACATGGATATATAGGGTAGTAAAGATAAATAAAACTCATGGTGCACCTTCTTGAACTGTACCGTAACATTGGATTGGATAATACATACGACGGTAACTTTTGCAATTCGCTCGCCATCGACCGTAGATCATACACGCCAGGAGATAAGGGGTCACGCTGCGAAGGTAAGTGAAGAGGAACCGACCGGTCGGGCTGATGTGTGAAGGCGGTGAAAATCCAGAGGTGATACTATTTTTTACTACTTGCAGCTCGCTACTAGGTGGTGAGTCGTTGGGATGTCTTGATCGCGCTTTGTATGATCTCCAGATCGGCGTTTTCGTGTTCCAAACCTTCGGTGGAGTAACGTTAACTCAAGTTCCTCCCTAAAAAAGGAGTTAGTATCTGGAAAAATGCATTTTCAGATGGATATAACTAACTTGAAGCCTTAGTTGTGTGTTATTGTCCGTCTAAAGATGGTCTTTTCACAGAACTGTAACCATAAATCTGAAGGTAGCCTCAATCGATGAAACTAATGATCAGAAGTCAGGACTTGGGTCGTCTAGTCAAGTAGCAAGTATGCAATGTGGATATTCAAGGTGATTGACTCGCCTCAACTACAAAAAGCAGAGCCACAGAATAATGAGATATTTTCAAACCAGTTGTGGTGAGATCATATGATCTCTGCAGGACGGGTGAGAATATATGCACATCTCTAACAGCGTCCTTTTATTGCTCACCAGATCACTTCTTGCATTTGCTAAGAAATTTCTAGATTTATATCCAAGCGGGGCGCGCAGGGACAGTCCAAAGTTTGACTGCCCGGCGGAATGTACTTAACGCCGTATATATGCGAATGATAGTACGAAATTGATACCTTTCCATCTTAATGAACTGCCACATGTCGCTGTGCCCACCATCATCGCTACCAGCTACTTCCACTGCTCTTGACACCATTCTCCTTCACCACCACACCCACCACCACCGCTGCCGCTGCCGCCGCCGCATATCACAACTGAAGCGGAAGTAATATCTTGTACTGAGAACATGATACCACCACTAGTACTAACCTCGCAATATGTTGATAAGGGGCTGGCAATGACAGACATACGCGAGCAAGAAATGGCAAGTGAGACAGCAGTGGTCTCCAGTTCACAGATGGCCTGCTGCAGCCCCTAGCCATCGAACCTTTTATTCGAGAAACGATTAACTCCTTTCCACAGCAATGGACAGTATCTCTGCATCTGGGAGAGCAGTATCCAACTGTGGAGATACCATCCGAAGGTTACAAACATTTGCTTTCTGCAGTGGCTTTGCTATTGTCACGGCATCTGGGACTGCCGAGAGAAAGCGATCCATATGTGTTCACCACCAGCAAAAACCGCGCAATACCAGAAAACTGGAGGCATCCCGGTTTCCCGTCAGAAGTACCATGAAGCTGGTGGAATCAGCGAGGAGGGGAATAAACTGCGCTTGCGTGATGGTGTGTTCCATGGTCTTGATTGCAAATGGGAAGTCTATATTGCATGCAGGGCGATTCATGGCACTGGCAAGCGAGAGGACTTTTGGACCTTGGGAATTTGCGGAATGACAAGAGCTGGAATAGTCGAACAGGCGGCCAAGAGACCAAAAACTAAGAAGGTAATCAAAAAGGCAATGGTGAATACAGAGCCTACCCCCAGCATGGAACCTACTATACCTCTGTTTGAAGGTACCATAGAGGTTGATATTGATGCACCCCGCATTACCAGAAACCATGACCAGAAGCAGCCAGGATATTATCGTTCTCCGCAGTCTGGTATGTATGTTGGGTTTTAATAAGCATGTACATCTCTCAATAAAAGTTAAATTTATGTTCTCAATTGTGATTGTCACTTGCTCTGAGTCGCTTAAATGGGAGTTAAGAACATTCCGCCAGACAGTCAAGCTTTGACTGTCCCTGCGCGCCCCGATATCCAAGCTCCATCTCGATTTATACAGCATCTCTAGGCTATATACTGCCATCTGCAGCAGGGGCCATCACAGCTCTAGTGGAGGCTCTATTTATTTGTCCGTCTCCACACCCTCAACCTCGATTTCAAGCGTCTCCAAAAATTTACCATTTTGAATCATCTCCCTAAATGACCTCTAGGCCCCATCGCTCTTACTAGCCTCAACCATTCGTTCCCATAATTGAACTCCAATACTAGGGCCATAACCTGGCCAGCTAGCCGGATAGCGCAGCGATAGCTCACTATCGGGATGCAATGTTCGCAAATTGAGTAAATTTGAATTCGTCTTGGTGATTTTGGCATCTCGTATTACAGCCCCGGTTACAACGCCGTTCTTGAGTTTGAGGCGGATGACCAGGACATCTGGCTGAATCAGTGATTCGGGAACTGCATGGTCGAATGCAGTTATGATCTCGCGGAGTCGTACGGAAGTTGCAATGTGGTGTGTTTGGGCATTGGGAAATAGCACTGCTGATATATCAATCGGCCCTCAGCTTGTAAAATATCAGGGCCGATTTGTTGCAGAGTGGAGGGTTGACAGATGAAAAGAACTCGGTAGGAACCATGGAGGTCTGAGTTAAGATGCGAGAGGTCGAGGTCTGTCTTGAGAAATTCGCTTGCCATTTTGCGATGGTAGGTTGGGTTATGATATCAAAAGTTAGCGTTGGCGGATGCGGGGATGCATCATTTTGTGACAAGCGCTAAGCTACATATATAAATGCCTAAACCAGGTCTTAAACGCCCGCTTTTAGCCGTAGTCGGTCAAACCTACTTAATTGGATAAATCAAAGAATAACAAAGTCAATTGATCTTCGACTACTTTGAGAGTTGAATTTGTCGTTCAAGGAGGTGGTGGCTGGTGTTCCTTGTACGCGGCTACGTTAGGCCATTTGGAGTGATATGATATATCCACCGCTCCCATACAGTGATTACAGTCACAAGTCAATTCAAGGTGTTGAGGCCTAAAGATTGGTGATTGGTGAATTGGTGCTGTTTCAGTTGGCGCTGTCCTATACACATATATTGCAACAACGGACGGACACTTGTGACTATGGGTTGGTTGAAGAGTGATCATGAAGAGAAGGGCGAAGAGAGGAGGTAGTCTCGAACGAACTGCATACTGTCGTAGCAGTAATTCTGCGTATTGACCTTTGGAGCCCTGAGGTCTACATACTTAAACTTAAGTACTTAAGTAAGTACGTGCAGCACGTAGACTTCTTCAGAGTGCTTGATATGTGCATTTGTAACTCGTCTTTAGAATCCCCCCCCCCCCCCCACTCACCACACCCACCCACACACACTCTCTCTCACATACCTATCTTACTTCCGCTCTCTCAACCCAAGACGAAAAACGTCAGCATATTCCGAATGCCAGACAAAACATTCCGCCAAACCGTTCTTTTAAGGTTTAGGTATCACGCCGAAGACTTCTTCGACGATAGAACATTTTCCGCTTCAATATTCGGTGCTAAAGCACCCAAACAACAACACGCGCTTTCTGTCATCGCATCCTCTCCTCGACAACGTACTTGGAGAGTGGATTCGGTCTTTCAACAACCTCTCGGTATGTCGTCAGTTTTAATGGTCTCTCGGCTGTACTAAGATCGGGGTAAAGTGACCGGGAAGTGGGTCCTCATGGGTGTGCATGCTAGTCCAGCGCCTTATCACCGAGTAGATACGGTAGCTAGCATGTTATATATCCTTCCGTCCGTTGTAGCTTAATACTTTGTATAACCATAGTGAACTCTTTTCGCGAGTAGGAGACCAGAAGAAGATTGAAGAGTTGCTCGATAATACTACTCCGATCACCACTCGTATGGGGTTCTGGCCATACACAGAGCTCTCTGCGGAAGATAGAAAGGAGTACTTGAAGAGGAGAAATCTTGCAAAGGAGGCTTTCTTAAGAACCCAGTATCATACAATATGAAGAAAGGCTGGGAAAGAGTCAAGTCAAAATCACGTCGCCATGGATATGTCACCAGAGTCGTCAATGCACTCAAAGCCTACAATTGAGATTACGACACCTGCCTCCTATAGTTCGATACGAAAGCTCCTCTGCGTATAAATGAAATCTTTGGGTTGATACGGCATAACAAGAGGTCGATATCTACTCTACGATTCGGACTTGCTCAATTGCGACGGTGGATAGTTTACCAGTGGCAACAGCTATGTCGAAACATTTATATACTGAAATGGGAATGCCCTTCCTCTCACTCTCACGTCTAACCAAGAGGTCGGCAACTGGAGGACCCATACAAGGCTTAAGTGCCTTCTCGTCCATTTGACTGAAGGATCCAAAGATAAATAGTGACACTCCACTGGTACCTCCAATGGAAGTTATGAGGCTTTGTTGAACTGATCGGCAAGGACATCACGATCGAGGGCTCTGTTGACGAAATCAGCTTACTGGAAAATACTGGCACTTCGGAGAGGAGCTTTGATGGATGAGCGGATTTATTGCGTGTGCTATGGCGCTTGTAAGGAATGTTGTGGCCATGGTGGATAGCCCTCTTGTGTACTTCCTAGGGATTGTTATATGTACTTAAGTACAGATTCCCGAAGATTGAATCCACTGGGGAAATAAATATCAAGTGATTAACTCGTTGCTTTTCTTGTTGCATACAAAGGTGTGCTTGCATTTATGACTGCTTGCTGCTCCCCCCCCCCCCCCCCCCCCCCACACACATTGCAGATAGTCTCGAGGCTCTCCTATCTCTCTTACCACATACGCACACGGTGCCTCCCATAAAGTAACAGTTCTTTCGTGAAATGAGAGAGGTCGTGATATCTAATCTGGTTTTTGAAGTTACGAATTCAACATGGTCAATCGAATGAGTAAATAACAAACAGACTGCAAAAAGATAGCCTCACGCGGGGGTCGAACCCGCAACCTTGAGATACTCTTTTTAAAAGTCTCACGCTCTAGCCATTGAGCTAGCAAGGCCCGATGATGTTTATCCAAAGAAACAGTAACATAAGAGTACAATATGGAATCGATCGGTAAATGGATGGGACTAGGAGTTGTGCTGCAACGGATACTTATTCTCCTGCAATACCCTTCAGACTCCAAAGCCTGCCTTCAACGGTGCTCTAGATACAAGCACATTTAAACCTCAGAGTACCAGGAAACTCAGCAGTCGAGACCAGATGAGTGGAGAAACTAGGCTGCTGTACTACATTGTAACATTGTGGGAGTGCATGTATATTAGTGGCAATGAGGCTACTGATGATGGGGATATTATTTGGAGTCTCATCTACAGCGTGTGCGAGAGCATCAAGCAGCACAAGTACAAGCGCACACATTTAGAGCACTCAACAGAGAACCTTTATTCAGACTAGGGGAGTATAGATGACGCCGTTTTATTTATACCAGCGTGCTGGTAGAACGGCTAGGGCTCATTTAATCTCTTCATCCGGTACATTATTCTTGAGTACTCGAGATCTCAAAAAGTCGCCCTTCTCCTTCCACAGTCTTCCTCTTCAAAACTCACTTCCATCTGGACCTGACCCATACTCAGGCAATAACTTTCCTTGACTCGCTTCTGCCGAGAGCAGACAATTTGCTTGTGCTAGTTATCTTATGGTTGAGATTCAGGCCAACGGATGCTTTCTCTCATGCAGTCTTGCTCTTGCGTGATCTGCCTAATTTTATAGCAGGAACTTATTTTTTGAAGTCCATCGCCTCTAATTTCGCGTGATTTTTGCGGGTGTTTAACTGAGGGGCATACTGGTATCGGTCCATCAATTGGTAGAGCGCGTTGACGGCATCTGCAGGTTGTTAGATCGTTGGTAAAATCGCCCATGCTACACGGCCGCTTCCATACCTAAGATCTTTCACAGCTGAGTCAATTGTCTTGTCCCTTGTGCTTGCCCTGCTTCCCTTCGAAATTAATCATTAAGGTAACACCAAGTAGTCTATACTTTCTTTTAATATTCGGGCTGAAGACTGTACGGTACGTTAGACCTAATCAAGTACCTAGAATAAAATAAAAGATGGTTCACAGTACCTCAATAATCCTCTGTGTTGATGCCTAGTATGACTACCTGGATATCTGGTGCGGATCTAAAAATATCGGGTACTCTCTCTCAATCTTATTTTGAGGTTAACTACTTTGACAGTATGAACGCAATTGGAAGTACTTACCAGAAGAGTGTATGTGCAATTTCGGTAAGAATAGTATTTACATACATACGCACCCAGTAGTCAACCCACTTGATTTCACAATGGAATTTCGGATAGAATCCTACCAAATGACTTGTTTTTTGATGCCCCCTCAACAATACCCTTCTGATTCATGAATTCCGCTTATGAAGAAAGGTTTCATAATCATAGCTTCGACCGGTCTGAGGGCGATCGTTGTCTCTTTTGTGCTTTACCTTCAATGAAGCCTGAATACATTTACTGGGGTCTGTTGGTCTCTAGATTATGCTCATCTCGTATGGTAGAATATTTATTTTGTTTGCCTACAAATCTGAAAGAACTGCATTCGAACTGCCGGTCGCACTACTAGGGTGAAGACTACTTGGTAGCCGAGACAGGTCTTATTGTAAAGGAGATGAAAAACCAGTGAACTATTAAAGTGTATCCGAACCCTCGGATTTCCAGTATCTACCTTCAGGAAACTCAATATTGTCAGTACATTTCTGAAATATGACCCCATCCTTACCTCTTGGCACTAATTTTGCAGCATACCCTTTAGTACAATTGAACACGGTACCGTGGAAAATAGGTTTCCATACTTTGGTTTTTCTCTCTCAAAGTTGGGCCGAACTCTCCTTCAGGCATGCGACAGCACTCGCAAGTTCACCATACTCCCCCCGGCCGGGTAAAATTTCGTGAAGTACGCCTCGTCTGTTATATAGCAGGAGTTTCCTCTGGCCGTTATATATTCGGATAGCATTAGACCGGTACCATGGCCACGTCTCTATTGAAAAGCGGGATGTGGTATTGATTTACCCAGCCTTGACGCACGTCGCCAGTGAATTGTAGGTGTATTGTTCCGTGAGATAGGGATGCAGAGCATTATGTCGGGAGGAAGAGCTTGCTGATACTGTATTGTCAAGTGCTCAGGAGTCAGGATGCAATTATTCCAATTTGCAATGCAAGGAAGAAATACGTGTTTCTGAAAGTCCCGCGATCATAATCGTACTTGTAAGCCCTCCGTGCCAGCGGTAACCTGTTCGGTGAAATAATGAACAGCCATCCAACGAGCAAGTGTTCTATCCTTGATCAATTGAAGTCAGATGAGTCTGTTGCCTTCCAATATAAAGTGAAAATAGCGGTCAGTCATTTAGATTTCGTCCTGTACCATGACTATATTCTCGCGTGTCTTTTGTATTTTCCGATCTTCCAAAATGTACCGAATCCTGGCCTGTCTTGCAAAATCGAAGTTAGGTGTCCTTCGCTATCCCAACGCTTTTGGTGTTGTATGATCCATTCGGGAGCTACCTTTTCTCTTCGTTTCATATGTTTCCACTAAAGTAAGCTCCATACGTGATTGCCCGTGTTGCCTTTGTCGCCAGCGTATAAATTCCAGTATGTCCTCATTCCACGCCTACTTGGCTGGTATCCTTTTATTGAACCCAAGATCTTGTCGAGTTAATCTAGGTATTCCCGGTACACGGTGCACTGTGTTATACGTTAGTTTATCCCACATGTAAATATTTAGCCGCTCAAGATTCACACCTCAAGGTAGAGATTCCCATCTTCAGGCGGTTGTATCCAATTTTCTTGGCAGTAAGTAGCGTCGTCGGCTGCATTTTTTGCCGTATTCCATCTTTTGTGTGCTGTGTCAATCTCTGGAGTATACGATCCGCCAGTTACTAAACGAGGCTCTATTTAGCGCATTCCTCTTCATAGAAGTCTCGCTATGCAACAAACCGCACATCTAAATCATGATCCACCGGAGGTTCTACTTGGGGCATCCATCTTCATAGAAACTTCGTTTTGGAACATGTCGCACATCCAAATCATGATCCGCCGGAAGGTCTACTTGGGGCATTCCTCTTCATAGAAACCTCACCCCGCAATATGCCGCACATCCAAACTATAATCCGCCGGAGGCTCTACTTGGGGAATCTCTCTTCATAGAAACCACGCTGCTACACACCCAAACTCTAATCCGCCGGAGGTTTTACTTAGGGCATCCCTCTTCATAAAACCTCTGATTTTCGTTCATCCCTCGCAAATCTGCGTTGCTCCGTAGTTTTATTCCTCCTCTTTGTACTTTCTTTTGGACCCCCTCTCATTCTATTCCTTCCATTCCTACTCAATCCTTACTATATCTTTCGACTTCTGCTTTGTCTTTCGCATTATTCCCTTTACCCCTCCGTGCACTTATCCACCTCGTTTATCCCTCACTACTCTGTATCTCGCTACCTAGTACTTTTCGGAAAGGCTGTCTCTCCCTTCACAGAGAACCCCTCTCGCCTGAAGGACTGAGGGTGAACTCCTTTTTCTGCTTCAATTGCTGGATTGTGCTTGATCACAGATTATCACCCCAAAAGAATTCGCTAGCTCGAACACTAGAGCGTGAATGGCGGATGGGGGGAAGGAGATCAGGAGATACGACTTGGATGGGACTTAGGTTTCGGAAGTATCTAGGAGTAGGATTATGTCATGGCCGCAAGCGGCCGAATACAATATGATTACAAACAAACGCTAGAGCGTGAGACTTTTAAGGCAAGAGCATTGCCATCTTAAGGTTGCGGGTTCGACCCCGCGTGAGGCTTATCTTTTGTGCTTCATGTCCCCTTCGTTATAGGGTTACATTTTTGCACCTGGTGGTGTAAAATATCGCGTCTCACACTCTAGGCATTGAGCTAGCGAGGCCCCGTATGTATATCGATCGGCGCCTGCGGCGCCAGAACCTAGCCGTTTGGGTGGTCATGGCGTTCTGTTGATCTCGTTGAACTTCCTACCGCAGCATGTTGCACAAAACTATCTAAGTATTCAGCTATGAAAATTTAAAATGCCTCGAGGAAGGAACTGGAACGGTACTTTAGTCAAAATATGAGTTCGCCGTGTCTCCACAGGGATCAGCAATACTCTTGTCATATACAGCCCAAGATTAACAAGGCCTATGAGATAGGATATACACTAACCAGAAAAAATCCCATTGCAGTTCTTGGATACATCATTTGGGCATTTCCTGAAGGTTGTCACCCAAAATGACATTCGAACATTAACGCATAGTACCCGGAGAGAGAAGAATACACTTTTACTTTACTTTTTCCTAGATTCGTGAAAATATAGAGTATCAAAGGTGCCTAGGTGCATGATAACAATTGGTGCTATGTCAAACACCGACCAGGCTGAAATCCTGCGGTTTATCTCGAAGGGCAAAAAGTAGGACCAAAAAGTGACAGGTTTGGAACCCATAGCCAAGCCTTTGTAACATCTTGAGATTTTAAGTCTGACGTTTAGAGCGTTATGATGTTTACAGCACCGGTGATTATAGCAATTGCACGACCTGGCGTTTTTAGCGCTGGGAGGGTTCGAACCCTGATGTTTACAACACCTGGCCAACTGGTGTTTATTGCACCGGTTAAGCCAAGCTATCAGCTCTTCCATATGCAACAACGTCTACCGTCTTAAAAAAACCTAAACCAGGTGTTGAAGGGCAAAAACAACAGGTTTGAAACCCGTAGTCTAGCGTTTGAAGCACCATAAGGTTCATAGCCCGTGTCCTAACGTTTAGAGCGCCTTTGACTTTGAGGTTTCGAACCCGCACTCGGTGTTTGCAGCACCTGGTGTTTGTAGCACCATACCGGTCAAGCTAAGCTATTAGTTCTTATTTTTGCAATGTCCTCTACCGCCTTGTGCGAAACCTCGGGATTGTAAAGGCTATTGGAAGTAGCTGACGCTGTGAGAAGATCCAAAAGCGATAACGTCTCCAATTTTCTACCGGCTAGAGTCTCTCTACAGTGTCAAAATTAATTTGCTTGGACCACTACCAGTGATGGGTGTGAGCCGGGTCGACTCGAGTCGAAAGCTCGAGTTCTGGTGCCAGATAGACTCACGCCCATCACTGTCCACCTTTAAACTTGGATGGACACAGAAAAGATGTTGAGTAGATTCAATAAAGCAGGGCAAAAGAATGAGCACTGCGGGTTTGAAACCACGATCTAGCGTTTACAGCGCCATGCATATCAGGCTTAGACCGATGATGTTTTGAGCGATGATGTTTTGAGCCATGAGGTTTTGAGCCGGTGACTCGGAGGTTTCGAACCCCGGTGATTAAAGTGCCTGGTGTTTGCTGTACCAGCTAAGCCAGGCCTATCGGCTGTTGTGATATGCAATGAGTTTTGGCGTTATATCCTGGGACTCTATATCTTTAAAAGCTACATAGCACTGATACCTAGCTAAAAACCCTCTGCATTGGAAGATGAGAGACGAATGTACTACGAGGTAACCTACCAATAATATTCACCAGACGCCAATTTGACTTGAGAAACAATGTCTCCATCGGCAGCAGGCTCTAACTGTATCCTCCAATTCTTTCAGTGCCAAATGCTGAGCCGAGATGGTCAAAATTTTGTCTCGAATAATCTATTCCAGAACTGAGATACAATAAATACCAATTTCTAGTCTGGAATCATGCGAGATTTTGGCATCGGAATTGGCACACTTCCTTACCCTTCTTTATGGATGTATTCTGGATTTTCTGGATTAGCTACAAAGGCTGAGGTTGAAGGTTGGAAGCGTTCCTGGTTATTTGCTTTTTGTCGTAGGGTTGATGTTCAATACTGATTCCTATTCGTCATTGACACTTTCATTCATGGTCTCTGCCGCTAACTGTGCCCTATTAATTTCTGATTTCAAAACCGTTGAGCCCGGATCATTTTATGCAGCAGGCATATTTACGGCTGGGTAGTGGGGTGGTAACGTGGCGGTGAAGCGGACTCAAGGTATGCAACCTTGTTTTACTTTTTTTCCGTCGCAGCAGGTTGTGATTTTGACCATTTTACAACGCCATATTGTGAACATTCAACTAGTCATGCCCCATTCAAGCAAACGAATAAACATGTAAAACTAGAAGTCAAGTGGATGAACTTTAAAGTTTGACGGGATCAAAATAGGAGGATTCCTGCTACGTCCAAAAATAATATCCAGAGTCTTGAGCGCGGTTTGGCTGGGACTCAAGTTCGACAGGAAAACGAAGCGTGAGGTGGACACCGGCGCATATGTATGTAATATGCAAGCGTTTGGTTTGCTGCTGATATTCCTGCAGGGGAGATATGTTGTGGAACCTATCAAGCGGTTCCGTGAATAAGGTAGACACCTGCCGTGTACCCGATGTTGGAGCAATACTGTAGGTAGATGTCTCTCCTTATGGTTTCATGTTTGAGGCACTTCGAAACCGAACATGCTGTTTCTCCGATCCTAGCACCGAGTGCATGCATGACATTGCTGCGGTGGTTGCGAAACCGGCGATTTGGAGGAGTGATGAATGGACTAATTCAGTGGGATGCCCTACCAAAATTCCAGTCACTGTCCGGCGTTTGGCGCTGTTTTTTTTTTTCTTTGGGCTGTGCCCGCCACTCTGTTTCACTTTCCGTGTTTTCGATTCTCTAGATTCAATTGACTAGGTTTTCCAGCAACTACTGCCAATAAAGAGCGCACCAAAAAAAGACATATCTTTTAGGAAACCGAAAACACCAGTTACAGCCGTGTAAGGAAACTTGTGCCCCACAAATCTCGAAACAAAGGGAATAATTTAATGAATTCAGGAAATAATCGAATTAGGCACGATTTTCTTCGGGGTTGGCGGCAAAGACATTGAATATGTAGATACGGGTGACTACGTTGACGAAATATCGATTATGGGCGTGTTGAATTGTCTAAAATATTTGGGGGATGAGTGTTTATTTCCCTTCGGGAGAAATCGATGGAACATACCAATTACTTAGCCGAAGAGAAGTCTGATAGCTTTAGTCCTTCAACGGAGTCCAATTCGTTATCGACAACCTCGTGGAGTCGCCGAGCCCAAGAGCATTGGCTATGATTAGCATGAGAAGTGTACTTGTTGTTGTATATCATTGGGAGATACAGGTCTTTGATCTCCTTGAGTTGGCTGGAGATAGAGCGCAAACTTTGATTCCACATCTCGTCGTCGTTAAGATTGTATTTGGCGGCAGACTGAATCCAATGACCTAGTTGAAGCGCCTCGCACTCCTCCCTATGGTTACCTCCCGTGCATGGACGACGCAGGCCTTCCTCCTGACTGTTGGGCTCTTTATATAGACCTCGAATGGTCTTACGCAACGATTCCACATGGGATTTGCGCACCCTTGTTAACCTCTCTATTCGAATACATCAGCATTAGCAAACAGTGGACTATGTATCACTTACCCACTACAAACCCCGGAATACTGCTGGATAATGTCCCGGCCTCGGAGAGTTCAAAATGCAGACCTTGTCCTGGATTCCATGCACCCCGAAGAATCAATTCTTTTGAAACTTCTGCGAAAACATCTTCGTATCCAAATACATAGCAACAAAGCAATGAATCTTCGTTTCCAGGTTTGATGGCATCATCTTTCATTGGCAAAAACAACTTGTCTGCGATTGGTTTCAACGCCTGGTGAAATTCATACTTGTCGCAAATCTCTGCTATATGAATCATCTCTTTCATTTCGATCACTTGTGGTAGAAGGTCGTTTTGATGGTGCAGTGCCATGAGTATGATTTCGAGTGCCTGAGGATCGTCATCCAAAGATATCACCGTGGGAGTTCCAAATACTTGTGACCGCCGTAGCTCTGCAGCCTCTTTGAGATTGGATTCGGGACCAAACATTTTCCTAAACACTGGAGATGCTATCCAAAGGACTTGCGAGGCAACTTGGTACTGAACCATTCCATTCATATAGGTAGCCCACGGAGATTCGGGAGAGCAAGGAGTTTCGAGAAACATATCCCCCCCCTGAGCAATGACCACTATGCTGCCTGGGTGAGCTCTGGGATTGATTGACGGTCCCTCGTATGGCGCGATTTTTGGAGAATCGTCCGAATGCCAGGCTCGTAAGTGATCCAGAAGTCTGTCATAAGTAACGAACGGTCTGTTGCAATAGGCGCATCGATAAACTTTCATATCCCAGTTGTCTATCCATGCGTCGTCAAGTGTCTCGGTGAATGGGGGCGCCTTTTCAGGAGTAGTATGTGACGCGGAACTTGTCTCTAATAGCTCTTCTCCCTCGTTGGATTCCATAGATGACTCTTTCAAAACAGCAAGTCCGGTAGATTCTGACCCTTCATCCGTCCCCGTATGTCTGGAAATTTGCGCTGTATCCTCCCTAGTGCCAGTACCGTTACAGTTCCAATGTCCCACCGTTTTCGGAGTTAACTGCAAAACGTATTCAGCGTATGTGTCGCTTTCGCGGAAGTTATCGTTGTATACCTCAGCCGAGTCAGCCATATCGCCAGTGTGGAGAGTTTGATAAGCAATATGCGGGATGGAGGACTCCTGTATGCGAATCTCGAGATTCTACTCCTCTTTAGCTATGCTTCTGGTATTTGAGATACGAAGATTTTACCTGGAGGCTAGTTTTGATAACGCTGGAGTCCGGTAGTGGGGCTTGTAGGTGGGTAAAGATTGGAACGCGATATATGGCTGATGATGTCTTTGGTGTCACAATACAATTCCGGTGGGGTTGAGATGCAAGGTGATTGGTTAACAGCATACAACACCATGCAGAGCACAACGTTGTAGAGGCGCGCGTCTCCACTTTGTTGGAGTAACCAACCATACTCAGAACTGGGCTTGAAAGCTTACGAGGCGTACTCGAGTGCTTTGCGGGCTGCACTGATATCGTATAATTTGATAGTATCCTTCTTTGTAGTGTCGCAGATCCGTTGCTTTTATTTGTCTACACTTTCAACCGTGCTGGCCTTTGTGCAGCTTTAGGACGAATAAAATGCCGCCTTGAAGTCGCATATGCCACCTGTGGCGCTTCAATAGACCGGATCGGCAGTTTATACAACAGTCAAAGTATGAATGCCTCACTAAACATAGGTAGGTAGACTTGAGCTGGACTTTAGATTAAGTGGGGTGCATTAATGTGAGGAGACTCAGGCGGTTATCTTGACGACACAGAGCTCTTTATATACTTTCAACGAAGATCACAGTTGGGTGTGTGCTACCATATCCCGTGCCGACGGCCGAAAAACACACAACAGCATGCGCAGCGCATGTTTGCATAGCGACCTCACCTCTCACAGAACCTCTCACTGCCCTCATCCGTGCCATCATCTTCCTCCCGATCAATTCACTTATCAGAGCGACCGACTCTCCTCCTTTTGCGCCATTCTTTTACCCTGCCAATCAGTGTACTTAAGTTGCCCAACAACCTACTAGGCCGTCCTGATTACCCATAGGTCAGGTCGTCTAGCCGTTTTTTACTAACTTAACCGACTAGGAACACTGCCGCCAACGTCCCAGGTACGACTACCTCAGAAACCGCGTCTACCAGGTCGAACCGTATCTTCAACGCCGCTTAAGCACTTATTTGTCTTCCGCTTTTCAGTAGAGTTATCAAACCCCAGTCATAGGTGCCGGGACGTACAACTGTTAGGGTTACTTTGTGAATGGCCGATCGTTCCTAACCCGGCTTCTAAAAATTCTGATGACCTATAAATTTGGACTACTACTACTTGGGTGTCACCCACATGTGAAATTAGGTGTGAGGATAAGAGGTTTAGAAAGTTCCATGATATGGGGTTGTAGCGGTGTTGTAAAACGTTGGTATGCAAAGGTTTAAGTTGTCACTTTAGTTCCTCCTCTGTCAATGGTTTGCTATTGCTGTGCAGGCTCTAGGCTTCTAAACACGCAGGGCTGGGAGATATAGATTTGGTAGAGTGGCTAATGTGATACCTTTCTGTGCTTTCTCCGTTAGGGTATCCTTCTGTCTCATCAACATTCAAAACTTCATTTACCGTTTCCTTCTATACAAACTTCACATTGGCTCCATGTAAATACATACCTTCATAAATTTCCGCAAGCGAGTGATGGGCTGTAGTCCATCCTTGCCCATTTACATCACTCAGATTCCTAGTCCAAATTTGATGGGTGAATGCGCCCTCCTAAGGGAGGCTTAGTAGAGTAATCCGGCCAGCTTATGGCTTAGTGTAATGAGTTAATTTTAACCACAATTCCGAGCTTAATGACGTAGAGTAATTTATGTACAACTTTCAGACTTTTTGAGCAAACTTAAAAACTCCCATCTTGACCTTTCAACTGACTTATTCTTAAAAAAAACACCACAAAAACACCAGAACGTACCACTTACTTTAAAATTCCTGATAAAAGCACTTCCTACCATTCAAGACAAGACTAAAGCGGAGGTTTCCGGTATGTCCTGTCGGCGTCGACGAATGGATTTTAGAAAACAGCATAGGCATTTGTTTGTATACCTTAAAATTAATATAATGAATGAACTCAAAGCTTCTAATGTATATGGAAAACAGTAATGCTGAGTTATTGTATGAGCGTCGTTATTACTGTTGGGGTGTAGGTATATAAATACTCGCTGGCAACTAAGTTCTTAACTTAAGTAGGAGTGGTGCATCAGTTTCTAGAGGGAAAATCCGATAACTTCAAGCCCCGAATAGACTCAACACTGTGAACAGACCATAAGTGTAGTTTTGGAACCCAAGAAAAATCCGCATGGTAGTAAGAAGCATCTAAATAGATGTGCTCGATCCTAAGAAGGGTTTCTGATATCGATTTCAAACTCCGGTCCTATGTTGAAGGCTCATTAAGTTGGTGTTCGTTAATAGAGAGAATCATATGACCTAGAACCAATGATGCGCACTGTGTACTCTCGGTTTCGACAGGGCACTTAGAGACAATACCTTGACCCCTTTTGTAACTCTTATATGCCTGAGTTGATTCGATGTAGTTACGCAGTATATTAACTTGCTTCCAGCGAGCTGCTGCCAGTTTGTCTGACCAGAGTCGTCAGTAAAAGCGCGATACCTAGGAATAACTTTTTACCTATTACTATCCCTGGTGTGCAATCAGCCAACGGGTGGAGAGTCCCCCCATCGAAAAATAAGCCTTCATTAGTTTTCCATATACCTCGGAGAATTAACTCTTTTGAAACATCGGTAAAGACACTGTCCATGCTAAAAACATATGCTATCATCATCTAATCTTCGTAGCAAACAGCTGTTGGAGGAGTATTTCAAGTAAAGGCTTGGAAGTCTGTTTGCCAGCGGCTGCAATGACTGGTGGAGCTTATACTTCTCACAAATTGCTGCAATGTGAACTATTTGGTTGAAGGAGACTTCATCAGGCAATTCGTCATACCGGTGGTGCAGCACCTTCAGCACAAGCCCAAGTGCCTGGGAGTCGTCGTCGTCCAAAGACACTACTGCTGGAGAAAAACCAAGAACGTTCGCCCTTCGGATATCTGTAGCCTCTGGACAAAGGGAATCGCGCCCAAACATATCTCGAAAAACGCTTGATGTTGTATAAAGGATTTGTGAACCAACGAGGTATCCGATGGAGTCAGTTGGGGATATAGACGCCTTGATGATTAAATCACCACCAACAACAATTATCTCCTCTATAAGGTCAACGTCAGGCCCTGGCTTGGATTCAAATTCGTATATGTCGATTTCCACAGATTCATCCGAGTGCCAAATGCGTACGTGATCCTCGAGCCTTGCTTCAGATCTGAATGGTCTGTCACAGTGATGGCAACGGTGGACCATAGCGTTCCAATCATCATCAAGCCACGAATCATCTGTGACTTCCAGAATTGGCTCAGAAGAAGTCTGGGAGACGGTGTCGGTTCCTTCGGTGCTGGCTCCCGTCGATGATGCATCGTCATCCGTAGTTGTTGCGACTGACGATTCTCCCGGTGTAGCAGGTTTGACCTTTATTTGCCTTTGTAATTCCTCTTGTATACCAGGTTTAGTGATTCCCATTGTCCTCTCAAGTTCCTTGACCTTGTGTTCTGCCCATTCCAAAGATGTTAGGATGTTCTGATTGTTGCTCCTATGGACTATCGGACTTTTGCATTCGGGATTTTCCACCATAGTGTAGAAGACGAATAGGATGTCGGCTGGATGGAGGGTTGGATGTGGGATTAAAAATGGATGGTTTTATGTTGGGTTTTGAATTTTATTTGCAAATTATGGGGGAACAGTGATGTTTCTGTTGCATATATGCATTAGGATCGTGTATGGGATCTTGTATGAGATCATGACTTGTATGAGAACCTGAGATATATATGAAGATATCAGGATATGCAATGGTGCATAATCATGAGAGTTCTAGACTATATGACAGGCTGTATATAGACCACAGAGTTTGACATAGATATCATTACAATCAAGCTTCTATAGATCTCTCCAAGTAACAGATTATGAGCCTGGCGGTCGCAATCATCTAAAAACCTATTCATCTGAAATACTCCATACCTCTTTTGGTTACTCTACACACTATAATCATGTCATCCAACTTGATTTGTACCACTGAAACTCCATCACCCCAGCAATGACACTAAAACAACACAACAAACAACCTAATTCGAACTCAACACCATCGCATACTCTCACCTCCAAAAATCTTCCACCTTCACCATGTCCAGCAAAACCTTCAAGGCAGACTTCAGAAGCATTCCAAAGCTAACTGAATTGAACTACCCCATTTGGAGCAAATAGATGCGCCGTGTACTCATCACCATGAATGCATATGAAATTGACACCAGCGAAGAGCTCCACCCTGTTGGCTCTGGCTCAGTCATTCGATCTCAACTACGCAATTGGCAAAAACAAGCTGGCATGGCTCAAGCGCAAATCTACATGGGGTGCTCCGACTATCTACTCGCATATATTAAGAATATCGACGATCCAGTTGACATGTGGGAAATCCTCTAAAATCGACTCAACAACACAACTACTAAAATCGGACGTACCCAAATCCTTCACAGCTTTCATGCAGTCTATCCAATCAAGAACAAAGGTATTGAGAAATACTTCACACGGCTTCTTGACTATCTGAACAAACTAGTCAGCATCCTCAAAGAAATCACCAACTAAACTCTCAACACCCACATCTTTACTACTATATCAAAAGAATACAAAATGTCAATTGAGATCTTTGAACATCAAACTCCAGCACCCTCTCCACTGCAAGTTATGGATGCCATCAAATGAGATGAAAAAAAGGCAAACATTGTCAAAGAACTCGGAGACGCCACCACCAGATCAGCACTCAACACACAATACGGTGGCCACAAAGGCCGAGGCCAAGGCCATGGCAACTGGCAAGGCTACAGAAATCAAGGTGGAGAAACCAAGGAAAAAGATGGTAATCAATACTCCTGCATACACTGTAAAATGAATAACCATAGCACTGAGGATTGTGGAATCTTCAAGCGGCACAGCACATATAACAGCAGCGGCAGCTTCAAGAAGGGTGACGACAGGTCATGCATCTACTGCGGAAATCAAAGTCACGTTAAAACTGAATGCCACGTACGCCAGAGAGGGTGCGACACCCACAATAAGGTCATGAAACAAAAAACCAGTGGTAGCAACACAATGGCTGAAGCAAATGCAGCACTGGCTCAGCACAGCATCTCCGCTGGAAAGACCTTTTCTGACTATGCAACAACACCAAACAAGCCACCATTGGCCATACTGTACATGTCGCCCTTTTCACTGCAAATGCTTTATCCTCCACAATTATCTGTACAACCTGGATCATAGATTCAGGTGTATCTCACCATATGTGTAACAACCGCAACTCGTTCGTTTCCAATAAAAGGCTGGCATCTCCAATCTCCATTAATCTCGGAGATGAAACAATGGTAATTGCTACTCACCATAGTCTCATTGACATATCACAGAGATCGACTACTTTACGTCTAAAAGCACTCTACACACCTACGTTTAGTATATCTTTACTTTCAATCAAAAAGGTTGACTGCTCCAACTACACAACTACCTTTTGACGTGGTGTCTTCTCCATATCTATGGACTCAATTGCACTTATTGCTAAACAAGTAGGGGACCTCTATTTTCTCCAATATCCAGTTGACGCTCAAGCTCTCACCTCCGAAACTGGCGGAAGACAGCCCACAAGTGGACCTACCGTAACTACTTCCGACAAATCATTGATTACCTCCTGCCTGTTGCATCGTCGATTGGCTCATCTGCACTCTGCTGCAATGAAAAGCCTCATTGACGGCTCCGAGATCTTAAGCTCCCAAATATGTGACATTTGCACCCAGGCAAAACACATACAAAAATTTATACCGACCAAGGTTCGGTGAGTGACCAAGCCATACGAACTAGTACACTCCGACACAGGCGGCCCTTTTGGAACTCCGACGAAGGCTGGCCACCTATACTATATTCTCTTGATTGATGACTACACCTGCTGGACAACTGTCCATCTACTCCTGGATAAGAAACAAGAAACTTGCATCACTGTACATCAGTATTTCCAAGGTAAAGTCGATGCATATAATGAAGGCTGCAAAATAAAACGATTCCGATGCAATAACGGCCAAGGAGAATTTGATATCAAGGTCATCCAGATTCTTCTGGCCGCATGTGGTACCACCTTACAATTCTGCCTTCCATATGCTCACCATAAAATTGGCATTGCGGAAAGAATGGTCCAAACGATTACAGAGAAAGCTAGAGCCATCATCCTTGACTCCCAAGCACCGCACTAATTCTGGGGGGAAGCAGTAAACACAGCCGTATATCTACACCAGTGAATGCCAAATGAAGGCCTAACTAAGAAAGATGATCAAGATGGCTACAAGGCTCTATGCGAGACTCCGTACAAAATGCTTAACAGCTACGGAAAGCCATAATACGATCAACCAGCTGATGATCCCACATGAAAGCCAATGAATTATAAAGCTCAACTTGATCATCTTCGTCGTTTTGGATGCCAGGTCAGTATATGAATACCTGAACGCCAGCGTATCAACAAGAAGCTCGGCCCACGATTTAAACCCGGCTGCATGATGGTCGGTTATGTTTACGATAGTACCACAACTTGGAGGATCTGGGACTAGTGTTAGCAACAGGTCCTGATTATTCCGCCGCTGTCCGGTTCGGAACTGGACCCGGAGCCCCAGGTCGGTTCTGGAACCACCAAAGAACCGAACTGCCGAATCACAAATGGTTAAATCCCGGAACCGAACCGAAACCGGCCAGGTTTTGATGGGTTTTACCAGCAGCAGAGCCTCATTTTTTATCGGCCCCAAGGATCACAGCTTTTCTGCTTCAATTAAGTATTTGAGTTCTGATTGGATCGCGACATGTTATATACGTAGATTATGCAGGTTTTGACGCTCTTTCGAGTCCCGGTCTCCGATGTGCGATAAGATTAGTATTCGTTGAGTCGCTGTGAAATAAAGCCAAAAATACGTCCAACATCGACTATTTTTCATAGCGACTCAACGAATACTAATTGTATTGCACTTCGGAGACCGGGACGTGAAAGAGCGTGAAAAACTGCATAATCTACGTATATAACATGTCGCAATCCAATCAGAACTCAAATACTTAATTGGAGCGATAGTTGTTGAGAAGAAACTCGCCAAAACCTGGCGGGTCCGGGTCAGTTCCGGTTCAGAACTGCTTGTGATTGGGCAGTTCGGTTCCATGGGCGGTTCGGAACCGGCACCGACCCGGACCTGTAATTTGGAACCATTGCTCACACTATCCGGGACCCAGAATTTAAGATGATAAGGACTCAATTAGATATCATCTTTAATGAAGAAAGAAATTCATAAGTATCATGCCCACAATCAATAAAAACAAAGTATGGATCAAAGACTACCAAAATTGACATATTTAATCTACCACAAGATGAAGTACACACGGAGATAATTGACAAAGATCCTGGTGGAACGGATGAGGAGATGATCCACAGCCGCATTGGAGAGAGTACAGTGGATGACAGCATCTCTCACGGTGTAGTGGGAAAATCAATCCCACCACTAAATCCACGAGATTATTGGATTTGTGCTGGGCTAGGGTTGTTGAGCCTCTGCCTCACGCCATCGCCAGGGGTTCAGACTTCATATGGACCTGTGCGACACACATCCAATCGCCATCCCTTCTCTTTTCTTCTTCTTTCTTTTGTTTCTTAGTTCAGAGCCAATCAAGCATCATCTCGCTGGGGCTACTCCCTCCCAACGCTCCTCGAAACAATGCCGCTCATTTGCAGCCTCCTATTGGTCACTGCTGTGCGAGAATCCTTCTCCCGGGTTTTCTCCCACAATCGGAGCCCAAAAATGGATCTCGTTTCGGAAAGCAGAGGATGGGAATGTGAGTTTGCAGTGGGAGACTTATTAGATGATCTGAGCCACCATTCGGAAGTTCAGAGGAGCAGGAAGTTCATTTACTAGCGATAAATACGATGCGTCACGAAGCAAGAATCGACAGTCCAATCATCATTACAATTCCGAGCATCGCCAGCGGCATCATCACAATGGTATTCCACAAGCACTCCAGCATGATATCCGCAGCACAACTTTGGGATACCATTGCCATCGTTAGTCAGCCTCAGAATAAGATTCCGTTACCTCATACACCAGGTGCGCCAGTGTCTCATGGGCCAGACGTCATGACTTTCCTCCATAAGTACGAGAGCTTGGCTGCCTTTACTGTCACCGATGCTACTGAGAGCAGTGTCATTGCCATACTCCCCTATTACTGCATGGAGGAGATCAGAGACACAGTGATGATGATCTGCGGCTAAATGGACCGCCACTGGGCTGCACTCAAGAAGGAGATGTTGGATGTATTTCGGTATAGCGACAGCCGGCCCGATTCACTCATCAATACGTGTCAGTATCTCGAGCAACTCTGTGTGACTTTCAGAAATAGCCATGGATGCTGTGATACAGAATTCGGTCTCAGTCAGATGGAGAGTGTCAAGTTGTTTCTCCATGCATTCGACCATATCAGCAGAGTTGTTACCCTGTGCAGAATCATGTGCAAGTATGAGAGGACGGAGATGCTGCTTCGAGCACTACCGAGATGGCTCTGGAAGAAAGTGATATCCAAGCTTGGCATGTACCCACTCGAGCCAAGGACGTTCGACTATGGCAAACACCATAGTTGGATCTCTGCAAAGGTCTCTGCCGTTGAGGCCCAAGCGATGTTTGAGTTTCTCGCTCCTGCTGCCGCTCTCCCGACAACCTGGCCTGCACCACCGGGACCAAACACATCTCCAGCTCCCATGTCTTTGATTACTCGCATGGCTCCCACAACTTGTCCGGCTCCCACTTCTTCGGCTCTGACAATTTCTCCAGCTTCTCCAATATCTCTGGCTTCGATACCTTCTTCGGCTTCCATAATTTCGACATCTCTCATGGCTCCCACTGCTTTGATGAACCCAATGGCATCTACGGCTCATATGGCTCCGACAATTCTCATGACTCCCACGGCTTTGGTGATTTCAACGGCTCTTACTGCTCCCACAATCTCTCTGACAACAGCAATGTCTCCCCTGGCTCCTCCTCCTCCGGCTCCTTTTCCGGCTAAATATTGCCCGCACGCCCATCTATGCTCTTGTATCAATCTGCACTGTGTAAGGTCCAGGATTCCATGCCGACAAGAGCCTGCACATCCGAACCGCCTGAACGACCCTGTACCGCCGTACTATCAGAAGTCCGCACTTCCACATTTTCATGTCCAGCAGCAGCCATGCTACTACTGTGCCAATAACCAGCACAACATCCAGATGTGTACTGAGTTCCATGCGGATCTGGAGAAAGGTCTCATCAGCATCAGTGACAAGGGTCGACTCATGTTTGGACGTACCTGTAGTGAGATACCGATGGAACCAGACATTTGTGACTACTGTACGATGAGAGATTGCGCTCTGGCTGAAGCTTGGTTACAGCTGCCACTGTTATTACTGTTATACCTATCAAGTTCGCAGCGGGGTCACGTACAATCACCCACATTTTCTCTGATTAGACGTCATCAGCTATCACTCGTCTCGGATGCCAGAGCCAATCTTTTCGGATGGCTAGCAAACGAACACCCACACCATCGATAAAGCAATGACAGCTGGATTTATGGCCGCAGTCACTTCTGCTCCGAATTGCCAACGACAAACAGACAGCTGGCAAACAGCTGAATGGTATCGGCCAAGATGCTGACGACAAACAGACAGCTGGCAAACAGTAGAATGGCATCGGTCAAGAAGCTGACGACAAACAGACAGCCAGTAAACCGCTGAATGGCGCCAGCCAAAAGCCGACGACTGCTGGAGGCCAAAGAATACGTGCCGACTCTGAACAGCAAAGCTGCTCTCAATCGCAAGAGGCTTACATCAGCAAAGTAAATTATTCGGTCCCGGAAGCTCCGGGACCCTCCCGAGGTTGCGGAGGTTGATTTTGAATAATGCACTCTGCAGAGCCTCCGGGGGCCTCCAGGAGCACCGGTGCAAGGTTCTGGAGTGTCCAGGAGTGCCAGTATAAGGTTTTGGAACCTCCAGAAGCGCCAGTGCATGGTTTTGTAGCCTCCAGCATCACTGGTGTAAGGTTAGGGAGCCTCCGGGTGCACTGGTATATGCTTCTGGAGTTCATGAAAAACTTGTTTGTGCTCAAGCGCAACCTCCAATGTGCTACAGTGGCACTAGTATTGGAACATATGTGTCTAAAATTGTAGTTTCTATTGATATCCAACTATCTACACTATAAACACACTTGGACTAATATACAGTGGGACATAGAACAGGTTTGGAGAGAGATAACGATATGGATCTCCAGTGGGCTTGGAGAGATATGACAAGATGGATTTCCAGCAGGCTTGAAGGGATTGACAACATGGAACACCTGTAGGATTGGAGAGAGATGGACATGATGGATCTCAAGCAAGTGTAAGGGAGTTCAAAGAGAGATGGAGGAGATGGATATAGAGTGGGATTAAGGTGGCTGAGCACAAGTGATTGTGAGAGGGACAGTCTCTCAAGCGGTCACTGCCAGTGAGGGCAGGGCACAATATGAATCACTAGTGTGAAACCTGGCTTGGAGATATTAACGCACGATCATGCAGCCAACTGGAGGACTTGCCTTGGGTAGAGAGCAGAGGCTGTATGTACAGTGCTTGACTGCACATACAGTTCTCGTCTGGGAGGGAGTGAATATATAGCTGCTGTTGCCTGTCGGGAGCGAAGCCAGGAAAGCGAGGGCCTGATGGAGTGTGAGTAAAATTGGTGCAAGACCTGTGGCTCGGGAGATGTTATCCCACGATCGCAAAGCGGAGAGGAAGACTTAACATTGCTAGGAGAAGAGTTTGTTTCTGAAGCCGGCTACAGAGATTTGTTCCACTGTATACAAAAGTGATCAATGGAGGAAGGACAGATGACATCTGGCTCATGATGTTAACCGCCTGATGACTGGCAATGCTCAGGGGGGGAACTTAACTCTAGAAAACCTGGATGAGACGCAGTTGAGAAACGGGACAAGAAGGAAAGAGAGAGATGATGAATGAGAGTTTGGGAGCTGCAGAAAGACAGAGATGGACCTCAGAGTTCAGATTTGTATGCAAGACACTAGGACACGATTCGGTAAATTGCATTCGTATTCCCGTTGAATCTGTTCGATAGTCAATGGGCTAAGCCTTAAAAGGCTTGGTTGGCTGAAATTGGACCTCTGATTTGTATTCGACCTGCGAGTTTGGGTTAGAATATACAGCTTGCCAAGCAGATTATACGAGTTCACAGGTGCAACCTACCAGTTCCAGCCCTAGTTATTCGCATACGAATCCACGCTTTCAGAACTTTCTTCTCTCTCTGGTCCCTCTGCAGTGCTCCAGCTCCCATCCTCCTTTTCCATCATTCCTTCCAGTCGCATCTATTGTTACCAGAGTTAATCACCTTTTCTGTGGATTGCCTGTCAAGCCAGCTCTCATCTTTGCTCACTCGATCGATCGCTTCTGCATACTGGGTGGTGTTTGTCTCTGCAGCGGGCAGCAGAGACAGACTGCACTGTATCAAAGTTACCTCGTTTACTCTGCTTTGCGATTGTGGGATAACATCTCTCATGCCAGGTCTTGCATCAATTACACTCGCACTCCGTCTGGCCCTTGCTCTCTGCAGCCAGCTGCACCTACCAACTCTCTATTCATGCATCGATTACAATCGCACTCTGCCTGACCCTCACTCTGTACAGCCGGCTATTGACTCACGCTTCAGACTATCTCTCATGCACTTGCTGCCCTGCACCGTATGTGCAGCCTGTCTTCACCATCCAAAATCAGTCCTCCACTTGGCTTCTTGATATCTGCTTGCCCATCATCAGATCATCTCTCTCCAAGCCTACTTAAAAGTTGTCTCTCATATCCCTTGCATTTATCCATTACCATATATTTTGTAGATATCCATAGAATCAAGATTTCATCCTCAACAAAAGCCTGTGCAAATGTGAATTTGGGAGCGCCACCGAGGGTTGGGCATTTCAGGAGTACCTAGCAACACAGGAGTATCTGGGATCTCAGAACAGTTGCACATCTCCGGAGCACCTGGGATCTCACGAGCATTGAGTATCTCAGGAGCATTGAGCATCTCAGGTGATGTTGGCAACGAACCGTAGGGATTCATGAGAATTGACGAACTGGTTTGATCCGTTCCAACCGAATCCTTGCCAAGATGTTTGCTCAAACTCCACCAAATTCGACCCCGATTTTCAAACGGAAATAAGTAAGCGAGTTCTTGTCCGATCGGCTCGATTATTTTTTCATCTGGTAGGTAACTTCAGGTGCTACGAGATATAAAAAATTCCAGGCAATCGGACAAGACCTCGCTTACATCTTTTAGTTCGAAATTCATTGGTTTGTGAACCGGTTTGTGACGAACCGGCGGAAATTCGCAAATCTCAGATCAAACTCGAATCAAATCCCTGCTTGGTTCATTGCCAACACTAATCTCAGGTGCACCGGGGATTTCAGGAGTATTGAGCATCTCAGGTTAACCTGGGATCTCAGGAGCATTGAGCTTCTCAGGTTAACCTGAGATCTCAGGAGCATTAAGCATCTCAGGTGAATCTGGGATCTCAGGAGCATTGGCATCTCAGGTGCACCTGCGATCTCAGGAGCGCCAGGGGTCTTGGTAGCGCCAGGGATCTCATATGTTAGGAACATCTCAGGTGAACCTGGGATCTCAGGAGCATTGGCCTCTCAGGTGCACCTGGGATCTCAGGAGCGCCAGGGGTCTTGGAAGCGCCAGGGATCTTATATGTTAGGAACATCTCAAGAGCCCCAAGGATGTAATGAGTTTCTAGACACTCTGGAGAGCTGAGCATCTCAGGTGCACCGGAGATCTCAGGAGCCACAACAATCACACCATCTCAGATGTGTTGAGCATGCTAGCTGTAGTTTTCGGACTTCTGAAACTCAGGTCAGGTGTGCCAACACCTTGTGAAATAGAGAACAAAACTGTCAAGCTTTCAAAACAACTTTGCAAGAGCTCCACAAGGGTCTGAAACTACTCAAATATTTTCAGGATACTCCTGGGGTACCTGCCCATGCTCTGGGTGACTCCTGGGGATTGGCTGAGAGCTCCAGGACGGTCTGAAAATTGACAATTTCTCTGGGTGGCTCCCAGAGCACCATCCCATGCTCCAGAAGTGTCTGGGAGTGTACGGGAGTGTACAGGAGCCTCTGAAGCCTCCCGGAGTTAGTACGAATGGTCTGGGGTCATTTTGCATTTTCCTGATGTATTTGTCCAGAGGTCATCGGATCGAACGGATACCACTGGTCCGCAGGCACAAGTCCGCGAGATTGATGTAATAATGGATACCGATGGTCTGATCATAATCTAATGACCATAAAGACAATACAGGATCGAGAGATGGACGACCGCGGTAGTTGCGAATCAGCGGGCATTGGTTCGAAGGAAGTTCGAAGGTGGTTATGGTGCTGGAGCTCTAGAGATCAGCGTAGATAGAAGTAGATGTTAGAAAGCGAAGAAAGAGGTATAAAGACCTCTGACTTCTTCGAGGGTAGAAAGGGCATCAACCGTCTCACCGAGGAGAACAAGCCTTAACAATATACGCATTGGGGAAAGCCTATTCTTTTCGTTCAGAACCTTTTAGTGATTTCCACATCCCGAGCTAACCTCCTTAAGTACCTTCGAATCAAGTCCCGAAATTGTGTACGGATACTACTTTGAACGGGTTAACATGGGGCGAAGCTCCCGGTGTTACATTATATTCTTAGCCAAGAAACGGTGCTGATGAAGGTATTCTTTCTACCCACACCGATACATCAAGCGACCTTAATGCCATACGACTTCAACTGCCACTGTCGTATCAACTTCTTCGATTTAGCTGGAATCCCATCGCAGCTTGCAGAACCAGAACCACTCAACATCTTCGATAGCATCGACGCTCTCCTAAACGGAACAGAAGAATCTCTCGAAGATTACTTCTGGGATGCACCTGACACGGCGTATCCGTGGAACCTCTACTGGACAGAAGCAGCCACACAAGGAGCAGGTCTAAGTATCGACGATCCAGTCGTCGCTGATCATTGGACTAGATACAAAGGCTTGCACGTCGAGTGCGAAGATCAGGACATGTGTTATTGCGAGTACATCTGCGGAGGAATCCACTAAACAATTGGAAGAGCTGCAGCCGCTCTATCGACCATCGTCACAGCCATTTACCATTGAAATTGGTGAATGAACTCGAACGAAATACCAGTTCTATTTCGTTACCTATTCCCATGTTGCTGGTCCTGAATTATGTACGCCTCATACCCAGACTATGAGCCGTCGGTACAACTGCAGCAAGAATCTGGAGCTTGATTCCTCATCTTTCATACCACCGCTGTTGAGCAATTTCACGTCATCCTATAATGACCGGATCGGACACCAGCATGACGGATGCCTATACGGTGGTTAGAAGGGAACAGGCGTTGATTCTATCCAGCGACAAGGACAGGCAGGTGACACAATACCAGCCCATCACAAGGAAAGATATTCCGGAATGGGTTATTGAGCTTTTGGATGGAAGCAACGGGGAGCTTGGTTGAATGGACGCTCTCATTCAGGAAGCAAGGGGGAAAAATTTCGAGATACAGATGGCCCTCCCAGGATTGGCCCAAGCTTACGAATGCCTCATCATGAGGCACAACGCGATATACGATGCCGTTTATCTGGGAGTGGAAAAGATGGAAAGGGCTCAACTTGTGAAGCATTTCGATATAGTTATCCAATCCCAAGTGTTTGTGGCTAACGTCCAAGCAGCCTTTGTTCTAATGAAGGCCCAATCCGCCGAAGACTATGAAGAGCTGCGGACAGCCCTCAGCGATCAAATCCAACATTCTGGAAATGCCTGGGGAACCCATTCAACTCTGCTCGATAACAGGGAACGAGCCCAAAAATACCTTGCCCTCCAAGTGCATACCCAATCTCAAGAGCTGGCGAATATTCAGCTCAAAGTCAAAGTAGATGGCAAACGAATGTCAGGGCTGTATGCCAAGTCTCGTCAGGAAGCACAAAAGATACAGGAAGAAGCACAGAAAAAGGCAGACAACGCAGAGCGGGAGAGGAAGGTGGCAGAGCGAAAGATGCAGAAGGACTTTGAGCGGAAATTTAAACAATTTACTAGAGCTTTGTAGACGAAGCTCTCAGATGAAAGATCGAAGTAATTAGTATGCTCACTGGCCAGGTGAGTATTGACACCAAAGGAAGGGGATACCAAGTGTGTTGAGCAGGGATTCTGCCTTCGATATACAGTAAGTAATGGTGTTGCAATATGGATCAAAGAGGCTGTGACTCCAGAACCGAATGGTAATGGAGACGGCGCAGCAGGCATTGGAGGAGATCCCCCAGAGGACTCCGAGTCTTCTAGCTCCAGCTCGAGTATCTCCAGCGCTTCTGATAGCGCAGATGATGTTCTCCCACCACTTCCACCACCGGGAGGAATGGACTATAGTGAACCACCTGCACTACCACCACAAGTACCACCTCACCCACCGAGAGCTCCGAATTCAGCCAAGAAGCAGAAGATTGAGCTTTCCTACAAGTTCATGGGAGATCCAACGGAGAGGTCGGAATCCTACCGCCTCTGGATTACAGGAGTGGATCGCTATCTCAGGTACTTCAAAGATGAATTTAACGATGACGACGATAAGATCATCTTCGTTTCAAATATCCTTCGAGAAAAAGAGTTGGCCTGGTACAACAACCGAGAAAAGCAGCTTAGGAAGCATTTTCAGGTTGACACATGGTCAGTATTCACCAGTGCTATGGAGGAACAATTTATTGACCTGGGGGAAGAAACAGAATGCCTCGAAAAAAAAAAGAAATTGTAGTACAAGGGAGATATCCGGGACTACATCGTAAAGATGGAGGACTTAAACTACCATGTCTGGTTATCAGGAATTGCATGGCGACAGGCTATACACAGCGGACTCAACGAAAAAATCAAGGATCAAATATCCTTTTCGAATATTACACCAAACCATGATGTAGAATACGAATTACTGCTCAATCAAGTTGGCCACGCATATGTGAGACGCCTGCAAGAACGGTACCAGCACAACGATCACAAACCCAAAGACAAAAAGATCAATAAGAGGACGCGTGATGATGTTGGTGATGATAAGGGGAATCAAGGAAAGAGGAACTTTGGGAAAGGTTTTGACTCCAGGAAACCTCGAACAGAGAAGAATGGTCCTAAGACAATCAATACGGACAAAGGCAAAGTCCTGAAAGGCATTCCGGAATCTTTATTGGAAGCAAGAGCCGAGCGCAACGAGTGCAAGTGCTGCAGTTCTTCGGAGTATCAATGGGTATTCTGCAAGAATACCATCAAAATCTCCTCCAGTAGGAAGAAGAAGAAGGATAAGAAGCCTAAAAAGAAAACTTCGATGCCAGAAGTAACCACCTCTTCTTCGAAGGTCAAGCCCAGGAGTCTGGCTGACCGATTCACGAAACCGGCTGCAGCCTCAAGCTCTCGAGTACTTTACGAGTTTGACTCTGACGGTATGGTGATCATCGGATGAAATAAGTTTCTTTTGTCTTTTCTGTGTTCTATGGGATTGTGGTTATTCATATGGGCTTTTTATGAGGTACAGACACCTACGGTTTTGATTTTATGGGTACAGATATTCATATTTCTTTTGGGTTTTCATTTGGGTCTTACAAATGCAGTCATTGGTATTATAGCTTTCAATATTCAATATACTTTCTTTTCTGCTTTTTCAGAAAGGGTGCCTGAGGATGATTTCAATACTCAAAATATGCTGGTCATATAGCATCCAAGCGTGACAAGTGACAAAGCAACTACTATCGAACTTGATTAAAACTCATTCGAACCTCATTAACCAGGACCCAATGCGGCCGGAGCTGTGTCGAAAGACAGTTCACCATGGTTGTCAACTGAAAAGATCGAAAACGCAAGGCTGCAGCCAGCACACCTCAACCTGTACCCAGATATCCAAACAATTACCACCTGAACTTAAGACAGGTTCAAGACCCACATTACGCATGTTTACAAGCTTTCGAGATGAGAAGAACGTCCCTGTAAGGGTTCCATTGGATACTGGGTGCGATACACCTATGATGTCGAAGCAGTGGACCGATTCACATGGTCTTCCCTTAGTGACTCGAACGGAACCAAAGATAGTCGAAAACTTCAATGGTGCAAGAGTAGAAGGAGCAGGTTGGCAGTACACCTTCCCCATCACTCTGCAGTATAAATTCCATTATACCAAAGAAATCTTCAAAATTGGTCCAATGGAGGATTTGTCTGATATCATGTTACTTTACTGGTGGATTGTCAAGCATGCAGCACTTGGTGGAGTTATCGAAGAAAATGATAAGCTTCAGTTTACGTCGAAACACTGCCATCAACATGGATCAAAAGCAGCGGTATCTTCGTTCTCAATCAAATATGACGATTCCATTTTAAAGTTTGCAACCAATCCTCGACAGATCGGGGTCATTGGTTCAATGCACGTCAATGCGGAACATGAAATTGAGATCGATTGGGTAGAGCGAATTCCATGGCAATACAGAGACTTCGAAACATTATACAACAGAGAAACTGCCAATGCGCTTCCGCCTAATCGATCATACGATCATGCCATTGACTTGAAAGATGGAGAACAACCTCCGTAGGGTCCATCTACACTCTCTCAGAAATGGAGCTTTCGGTCCTTAAAGAATATCTGAAAGAAATGCTTGATTCTGGAAAGATCCGTCCTAGCAAGTCACCCGTGGGTGCACCCATACTCTTCGTTCCAAAGCCACATGGAAGAGGCTTACGATTGTGTGTAGATTACAGAGGTCTAAATCGTGTGAAAATTATGAACTGATAACCATTGCCACTTAAGAACGAACTTAGAGACAGGGTTGCAGGATCAAGGATTTTCACCAAAATTGATTTGAAGGCAGGGTACAACCTCATTCGAATTAAACCTGGTGATGAATGGAAAACCACATTTCGTACGAGATATGGACATTATGAATACCTAGTTATGCCCTTCGGATTGGCGAACGCACCAGCTACATTGCAAGATATGATGAACGAGATCCTGTGAGATCTAATCGATCATGGAGTTGTAGTCTATATAGATGATATCCTCATCTATACAGAAAACGAAGAAGAGCATATTCAATTGACTTGAAAAGTCCTTGGTCGATTACCGGAAAACAACTTCGCTATAGCACCTGGCAAGTGCGAATGGCACCGGAAACAAGTTGAGTTCCTTGGGTACCTCATATCAGGAGAAGGTATCAGTATGTCAGAGAACAAGATTGATGCTATTCTTAAATGGGAGATTCCAGAGTCTGTCAAGGACATCCAGTCCTTTCTCGGATTCGCCAACTTCTATCGACACTTCATTGAAGAATTTTCGAAGATATGCCATCCCTTAATGCAGTTAACCAAGAAAACGAACAAAAAGTTTAATTGGAAAGCAAATCCGCGAAATCAAATAGCCTTCGATATGCTAAAGAAGTGGTTTACCGAGGCACCCATTTTATGACATTTCGAGCCTGTTTGGCCCGTTGTGATTGAGACTGATGCAAGTGATTTTGCAATCGGCGCAGTACTCTCCCAAGTCATTGATAGACTATTGCACCCTATAGCCTACCACTCTCGAAAGATGGATTAAGCCAAGATCAACTACGAAATCCACAACAAACAGATGCTCACTACAGTATCCACGTTCAAAGAATTGAGACGATATCTCAAAAGTGTAGCTCATCCAATCAGTGTCTTCACCGATCACAAGAATCTCGAATATTTTACGACTACGAAGATCTTGAATCGGAGACAAGCCTGCTGGGCTCAAAGGTTGGCAGGTTATGATTTTAAAATATTCTACCGACCCGGTAGTGCAAATGGGAAACCGGATGCATTATCTAGGCATTCGGAGTACCTCCCTGAAAACGGGGGAGGTAGTGCCGAAGAAAACGAAAACGAGCCTATCTACTGCATTCTGAGACCCGATCAGTTGGCAACTTCTGCAGGAGAAACAGTACAAGTAACGGCAATGAGGTTACGAGGCGAACGAATTGCGATTTCTTCTGCAAAGTTGAGAGTGATTCCAGTAGTCAAGTTTAATTCATGGGTGTTAGAAGCAGTGGTCAGGGCCACTAATAACGATGCTGCATGGCAAGAAGAGTACGTCCGAGCTATAGAAGGGAATCCAAGCCCAGATATCTTATTCAAAGACAAAGCCCTTTATTCTAAAGGCAGGCTGTACATCCTGGACGATCTGCAGTTGAAGAAACAGATATTGGAAGCAGAGCACGATTTGAAGGTGGCTGGACACATGGGGCAGGACAAAACAATCGAGCTGGTCAGACGAAACTTCATTTGGCCGGAAATGGAGAAATTCAACCAGGATTATGTCCGCTCATGCCCAGAATGTCAGCAAAACAAAGCGGCTCGTCATGCTCGCTACCGTCTTCTACAACCCTTCGAATTAGCATACCACCCATGGGATTCCATTTCCATAGACTTTATCATCGAATTACTGATATCAGATGGGTGCTCATCGGTATGGATAATCGTCGACCGATTTACGAAAATGGCTCACTTCATTCCATTGAAAGATGGTGAGAAGAAGGCTACAGACCTGGTCAAAATCTTCTTGAAAGAAGTATGGAGATTTCATGGTCTACCATCAAACATAGTGTCAGATCGGGACTCTAGGTTCACCTCCACATTTTGGTCTTCATTGGTCGAAGCTATTGACATTAGGTTAACGATGTCTTCGCCATTCCACCCTCAAACGGATGGGCAAATGGAAAGAGTCATCCAAACACTGGAATGCTACCTGTGGAATTACTGCAACTACGAGCAGGATAACTGGTCCAATATGTTACCAATGGCAGAGGATGCTTATAATATCTCTCTCACCATCGCTACAGGAATGTCACCGTTCTTTGCAAACTTTTGATTCGATCCTCGAACGAATTGGCCCATCGAAGCAGAAGCGAAGAATTGGGCATCTAGGAACTACATTTACTGGATGACCAGCGTGCATGCACTGTGCGGTAAGGGCTTGGACCAAGCGTGGGAGACAATTGGGAATTACCATAATAGGCATGCTAAGGAACCCCCGAAGTATTCGGTTGGTGATTTGGTTATGCTAAATGGAAAGAACCTTAAAACTCGAAGACCATCCAGGAAACTAGATGCGAAGCTTCATGGACCCTTCAAGTTCTTGAAGATACTCTTACCCACCGTTATTAAGCTTGAGCTACCAAGCCGATGACATATTCACCATGCCTTCCATGTATCACTCATTGAACCTTATCGACTCGCCACCAACCCTACGAGGCCTACACCCGAGTTCAATCACAAAGTGAATGAGCTTTGTCACGATGTGGATGGTTACGCATACAAAACGGGTTACGAAGTCGAAGAGATCATGGGCAGCCAGTACTAGTTTTGGCAACGGGTCCGGGTTACCTGGCCAGGGTCCGGTTTAGAACCGCCAAGAAACCAAACCGCCCAATCACAAATGGTTGAAACCCAGAACCGAACTGAAACCCGCCGGGTTTTGGCGGGTTTTACCTTCAGAAGAGCCTTATCTTTCATTGGCCCCAATAATTACAGCTTTTCTGCTTTAATTAAGTATTTGAGTTCTGATTGGATCGCAACATGTTATATATGTAGATTATGCAGTTTTGACACTCTTTAATGTTCCGGTCTCTGATTTGCGATACAATCAGTATTCGTTGATTCGCTGTGAAATGAAGCTGAAAATACGTCCAAAATTGACTGTTTTTCGCAGTGACTCAACGAATACTAATTGTATTGCAATTCGGAGACCGGGAAGTGACAGAGCGTCAAAAACTGCATAATCTATGTATATAACATGTCGTGATCCAATCAGAACTCAAATACTTAATTGGAGCAATAGATTTTGAGAAGAAACCCACCAAAACCAGGTGGGTCCGGGTCGGTTCCAGTTCGGAACCGCTTGTGATTGGGCTGTTTGGTTCCATGGGCAGGTAAGAACCGGAACCGACCCAGACCCGTAATTTGGAACTGTAGCTAACACTACTACTGTATGATGGTAGCCATGCAGAGTCTACTTAAGGTTGGTTTATAGCCAGATTCGGCTCTTAGCCTTGCCAGCAGCTGCCATCCAAACTACTAAGGCCTGACCTCTGCTGTTATACTACTATCATGACCTAGCAATCATACATATTGTTACTAAAACCATAAAGCCTTGGATAAGGCATATTATAGAGAGAGAGCATTATGACCCAAGAGAGTGGCTGGATGTATTGCCAAATACATATAGGTGAAGATACAAAATTACAATTTACAAATGCACAAAATCACAAAGATACAAAGCTATTCAGCTACAATGTCATGAAATTATGAATGCATAAAAACATCAAAAAGTCACCAAAACCATGGAATTGTAGTTATTCACAACTATAGTGGATTTGAAGTCAATTTAAGATTTAATATAAAGATTGATTTAAGGTTGAAAACAGTAGATTTTACAATTATTATTGAATGGAATAATCATTCCTCATCAGGCTACAGTTGTACTGTTTCCCTATCTACTTCAAAAGGAGGGATTTAATGAGGCACTGGTGATTCACTACTTTTACTATTTTGTTTACATAAGTCTTACTTATACAGTCTTCTAGTAGTATGATTTCAAGTTTGGATTTAAGGTCTGCCTATGGAATATGAATAAGGGGGAAGTGTGACTGTAAGGATTAGAATGATGTTGCAGGTGCTAAAAGTTTCTAGAAGCTTCTGAGCGAGGTGGCAAGTTTCCAAGAAGTTACCAAATAGACTTATACATTCTCAGTCACTTGTTGCCCACTACTTTGCAACAATCTCAATACTTGGCATCTCTGCAGAGCCTCCTGATTCTCATGGTATATAAAGGCAAAGATTCACCCTGTAGATAGTTCAATAGACTTCATCTGCACCATAGAATTTAACAAATCTTGTTACATATATACTTAGCAGGTCAGCCTTTGTAAGGCTTATGGATAGGGGCTTATGGATACGCGCTTATGGATACGAGCTGATGATACGGGCTGACAAGGCTCAGCCGTATCTATAGATAGTTGGAGTGTACGCACCAGCTCCCTGGAGTACTGTATATATATATAGGGCCTGCAGGGCCTCGGAGATAAGTCAATCAAGCAACTAAAGTAACAGGTTATGAGCCTGGCGGTCGCTACCATCTAAGTTTTACTCCACTCTATTTATATCTCACGATCCATAAGAGCCTCAACAACCCTAACCCATACTACATGCCAAACTCAACACCATCACTGCGATCTCACGATATTTACCTACATTTATAAGACGAGTTCCAGAGAGATCACCACACCTACAACAGCGGAGCGCACCATCACGATGCCGCCTCACTTCTTCAATATCGAACCAAAGATGCAACCTCACTTTACCAATTGCGAACCAAATGACCAGGACGCACAAAACCAATTATCTATGACGGCACGGAATACCACTATTATCATTCAATACACTTGAAAAGCCCAAAGAAGAGAATCCAACACCGCTCCTGCACATCTCGCCTCTAAATCCACCTACACAGTCATCTACTATCTACAAGTGCCTTTACCATCGTACCTACCATCGAACATACTACCGCACTCCAAGAGTACCAACCATCGAACATACTACCGCACTCCAAGAGCACCTACCAGTGAGTCCATCCATACCATCTCCAATATATTTATCACCTCCATTATCCCCATGTCTATCGAAACTCATATAACCAAGTACGATGTGGGAAACTCTCAGAAATCGACCCGATAAATGCATTTACACAATACCTTGCACAACTGATCAACTATTCTCTACAACTAATCGGTACTTTACATTAAACACGGCACTGGCCTAGCATACGATACCGATACCACATTCACCACCATCTATACTTCAACCGATATTACTCATGGCAACCTCCTTTTATCTATTACTACCTCGATCAACAGCTGACTTCTGTCGGATACACCGTGACAACGGCATGGCATATGTTCCATATTCAATGACTTGACTACTATCACCGCCAAACACACCGGAGATCTTTACATTGTTCAGTCTCCAACCGACCTCACCTCCGAAGCTGGCGGAAGTTACTCCATGACTATCACCGCTACAAAAACTACTAGTACATTTGCTTCACCTACATCTGCTGCATTTATAATCCCTGCCTGAATATGGCGACCTCGATTTACTCAATTATACCGAGCAGCCTCATGAAATCTGCTACCAGTCTATGCCTAAATGAAAGTTTATTTGTACCAATCCTGCGTGGCATATCTACGAAAGCCGGCGCACCTACTGCAACATAGACACTCATATAACAGAAATATACAACAGAAGAAAACATTCAGAGCGAAAACGGCAACTTCAGCAGTTCGAATGACAACTCTCAGAGCAGAGAAAACAATGAGCGGTGGACACCGGCATATCACAACAAAATCAACGAATCTACCGCATCTCCTCATCGAGCATACAGCCACTTTTACTATAGCTATCATATCTCCTGCAAGTGTGATCATTTCAGTGGTACTTATCTCATCAGTATCGAATCCTAGGAAGAGAGAAGGAGAGAGAAAGAAAGGAAGAACAAAAGTGCGCAAAGCCACCAAGTACAGTCATCTCAGCTATATCTCAACAGTCAACTTATATCGACCACCGCTCCAGCATTTACTGTTTCGCTCGAAGTCACAAAGTCCACCTGCAGCGTCTATTTCTCCCGGCAGTCTCTTACAATCTCAGGAACCAAGATCAAGCCATTTGAACTTGTACATTAAGGCACGACTACACATGGTACACATCCATCTGATTGGTCCCATCAGGCAGCGGCACCACATACGAACTCTGGCCTCCACATGCTCACCTTAAGAATGGCATTGCCGAGCGAATGATACGGATAAATACTGCGCAAAGATGATAAACTCATAAACACCCATCGAGTTCGGGGGAGAAGCAGTCAAACCCTATAAAGAACGCGATACTACTTAGACTCATGCCCGAACCACAACACCGGAGATGGAATTCTTCAAGCACATCGAGATGGACTTCGCTACACACACATTCACACACATACATACGAAGCCATGGATTTCGCGGCATATGCATACATACATAAATACATACTACATACATTTATATATACTGGTTCCTGGTAGAGTGGGTGAGAATATGGCTCATGGCTGCACTCGAAAGAGTAGAGCGGGTGATAGCATATCTCATGGCCACACCGGATGTGAATAAGTCGCCCCCGATTATACGGCTGGAGCTGACGCCAGTCTCCCATCACATACAACTGGGCATTGAAATGATGGGCAGGGAGACCGAAGCCCACTTGCTTCAAGTGCGGACAATACAGGCCTTATACATATGGCTCCTGACGAGGACGCCCATACACATACGAGCGGTTATCACCATCACACACCCGTTTCTCTTGACCAAGCCCCATCTAGAGACTAGGTAACTACATACAATGGCAGATTAAACTCTGCGTGACAGACTGTCGCGGCTGCAAAGAAAGTCCCAGCGATTACACCGACAGATGGAGTCACAAGAAGTTCGGCCAGAGTAAATGCACAAAGTAATGTTTTTGAACTAATATACACTGCCCTAGAATTTATTGCAATCAATGATGACCCACGAACTACGTATTGGCCATGTCAAGGCCACGAAAGCATGCAGGGGAAGCTACGATCCTCGATCAAGCCAAGTCAATTCAAAGAAATCAGACCTTTACAATAATCAACGAGCAAGATCCTCAAGAACTGTATCACAACGATCCCAATACGATTAAGCCGATTGGCCCTGATTGGGTCATTAAGATGAAACATAACCCCGATGGGTCAACACGCAATAAGGCCAGGCTAAGTGATAAAAGGCTATGAACAAACACACTATTGTGGGACTTATATACCTGTTGACAAATTAATGACTTCCAGACTTCTTATAAGCCATGCGAGATGGCTGGTGCATTGACCACCTTGACGTTGCTATCACTGAACAAAATTACTTCATCCAATCGAAAGCGGACTGCAACCTTTACATACACAATGACAGCGATACTCTCCTGTTGCTTTATGATAACGACATCCGGCCTACGCCCTGGCTGCAGCAAAAAGATACCGAACCGATCAAGGCGAAACTCGCAAATTTCTATAAGATCACTATCCTCAGACTGGCTCGTCAATTCCTCGGCATTGGAATGCATCACGAAAATGGCTCGATTAGCCTCGAACAGAAGATCTTTATCTATTCAATTCTCAAATGATTTCACATGAGCCAGACGAGGAGGAAGTTGATCTGAGGGAATATTAAGCAATCTACTGCCAGAAGGCATCTTCACACCCACAAACGCCAGACTTATGAAAGCCCTTATGACCTTAAGCATACAGGTATACCACTACTATGGCACAACGGTATCAACCCCTTGGAGAAATATAAAATCACGATCCTTGGCCCTACATGTCAATTCTTCCACATCAAAATTCACCCCAACGAGCACCAAATAAGTCTTAGCCGAGGATCGGGGGAAGAAGAATCTTGAAAACAAAACGATCAGAAACGAAAGCAATAAAGATTACCGAGAAATCAGAGTCCTTCGATACCTCTACATTGAACTACCGTCTACACTTGACTCTATAAACAACGACCATCTCATTATATACACAGACCCCAATTGAGCCAGTGATAGCACCGACCACTCTGAACCCAGATATCCATAGCAATGACTGCACGAATTGCTACGACCACAATCACACTGCACTGACCACACTGATTGCGACACCCATGATAACACTATACCGCTACTGATCTACTACAACCAAGCACTCACACATATTATCACTGAAACTATAAAGCCTTGGAAAAGGCGTATCACAGAGAGAAAGCATCAAGAAACTGACAGCGTATAATCCCTTATTTACTATTACACTTACTACCGAAATAGATATCCTATATGCAAAAATACCTTACACATACATATATATCGATTGCGAAGCCACATCACAGCAAGAATGAGATCGAATACACTACTCAACATATACCATTCAACAACTTCACCGGCCCAGTTCACCAGCCTAGTTCAAGTACACTACGACATACGATTAGAACCATGCACCGCATTACCAAATACACGAACACGAACGCAGGAACACACGAACGCACGAAAAAGGACGAAGATACGAAGCAATAAAGCCACGAAGCCACAGAATTCTGAAAAGCATAAAAACACCAAAAATTCACGGCCATGGGATTGTGGTAATCCATGACTTTAGTGAATTTGAGGTCGATTGAAGGTTGGCAAAGGAGATCAATTTAAGGTTATAGGTTTACTTCTTTTTTATGATTCACTACTATTCTTATCACTTTGTTTTTGATGGATTTTTTTGATTTTGGGATGGCCGCCCCTTATCAGGCTACGGTTGTACTCTTTCCCTACCTACCACAGTTATCATAATGAGGAGGATTTTAATGAGGCACCGGTGATTCACTTTCTTTACTATTTTATGACCATGGGTTTTTATGGGTCACTCGGATAACTGGCCTGGTGAGGCTCGTATGATTTTATGTACGGATTTATATAAAAATTTATGGTCTTCCTACGAAATGTAGGAAGAGGGGGAAGTGTTACATATATACTTAGAAGGTCAGCCTTTGTAAGGCTTATGGATATGAGCTGATGATACGGGCTGACAAGGCTCAACCGTATCTATAGATAGTTGGAGTGTACGTACCAGCTCTCTGGAGTACTGTATATATATATAGGGCCTTCAGGGCCTCGGAGATAAGTCAATCAAGCAACTAAAGTAACAAATCTAATTGGGCACGTCGCGAGTGATCATGTGTGTCCCAGCTCCGAGGGTATTATGTTGCGTATAACACACGGCCATTGTCTGCAGTATGGTTGCGGAACTGCTCCATGAGACGTAGTTTAAGTGTATCCAGCAGAGATGTGATATAACAGACCAAGTGGAGCTGCACTGTTGAGATATCGGACAAGCATTTGAAAGGCAGATAACACCACCAGCTGGAAGGCGGAGTTGGTCACCATGATGAATGCCGCTAGTCACTCTCGATAGCTCTTCTCACAGAACCGTTCACCTGTGATCTGTCTTCCCTGTTTTGTTCCTTCAGCTTTTTTCGAGTTGGCTCCCAATTGATCTCGCCAGAACCAGGTATTCCACGTCGAATGATTTCCTGTACCTGAATTTACTCCTCCTCCTCATGGGTGGGTAGTCTTTTATCATGATTTGAGAAGTGCTGTCCAAAACTGATTGTTGTTTTCTCGTGATCTGGAAGCTGGCACCATACATTGTGCCAGTGGCAGCAGCGTACAATATGATATTCTTCTGCCTTCTTCATAACCTTTCGAGTTCCAACACGTGCTCTTATCCTTGGTGATTGTACATCTGTATTGCCAGCTGGTTCCGTATCAGAGTCGATGATTAATACTATGTTTCCAGCTAGTGCTAAAATAACTGCGGCATACTGCTGAGGATTTGCTACCACCCGAAATATCATGTGGCGGATATAGAGGAAGGCCTGTTTTGTTATTCTCTTGAGATCGGGAAAATCCTCAGTACAATCGGTTTTCATCTGCAACAATCAAGACACTATTTGGTATTTCGGCTCTGCGGAATGAAGATCTCCGGATTTGAGGATCCATAGTCGGCATGACGATCTCCAGATTTGACGATCCATGGTCGGCATAATGCTGTCCGTCTCAGAATACAGTATTTGGGCGATGGCGGAATGCTAATCCCCGGGTC